>VMBQ01003725.1:61121-89141 GCA_007657795.1 Dreissena rostriformis | reverse complement strand
TACATGTATACATTTTATTACAAGTAACTAGTACCAAGTTTTCTCATGCATTATAAAAAAAAACAAGATGTGTTTGTGAAACACTATGTCCACTTTTGAGCGATTTTGACCCATAAATTTGACCTTTGACCTTGAAGGATGACCTTGACCTTTCACCACTCAAAATGTGCAGCTCCATGAGATACACATGCATGCCAAATATCAAGTTGCTATCTTCAATATTGAAAAAGTTATGGCCAATGTTAAAGTTGGTGCTAACAGACCAACAGACAGACCAACAGACAGACAGACAGACAGGGCAAAAACAATATGTCCCCCAGTATATACTGGTGGACATAAAAACCCATTTAATTCAGCATTATTCAGATCTATTATTTTTAAGTTATTTTTGTGTGTGAAAAACATGAAATATAAATAAAAGTACAATGATAACTAATATTTTTTTTTTCTAAAAAATAGAAATAAGTATTAAAATGAAGACATTCCATATCTTATAACCTGAAAATAGCATTTTAAAAACAACACAAATATGATGAACAAAAGTTCAGACAAAACTTTGCATAATGCCAATCCAAACCACATACAAATATTGTTTTCCTTTCAGACAATGTGCTAAAGTAACACTGATATCTGAGTCAGTCAAAGGACCTCTGCCAGACTTGCAGCAACTATCAAGAGAGATTCAAACTATTCTTGAAAAAGTCAAGAAACTTGAGAAAAATTGGAATGCCAACATGAATACTTTGCAGGCTTTATTCAACAAACAATTAGATGAAATACGTGACACACGGCAGAAAATAAATACAATTCTAGACAAGATTGAAAAAAACACTAGAAAAGAGCTGGATGATAAGTTGACCAGTCTAAAAGCTTCTGTCAAGACTGATGCGGACAATTGCAGCAAGCTTAAAAATGAACTAAAAAGACTCAGTGGCATAATACATGACATTGTTGATAAGGGTAAAGCAGAACTCACATTTATTGCAAGTAAGAAATGTCTGGAAAAGATAAAGCAGTCTGAAACTTATCTGAAGGAGAACGCTGTACAGGTAGAAAGTTCGCTGAATTTCCAGGCCAACAGTGATATTCTACAGTACATGTCTGAATTGTCAGGTCTTTGGAGGATTGTACTCAGTACCAGGGCAATATCAGTGTTCAGTGACCAGGTATTCACTGTGCAAGGAAAGTCAGAGTATGATGTGAGTCTACCAAGTGATTCACAGAAGAGGCCCACTATTAATGCCATCTGTGTTCTCTCTGATGATCAGATCCTTGTTGCAGATGTTGATAATCAAAGAGTTAAGCTACTCAATCATCAATACAAGGTGGTGGGACGTTGTGATTTAAATGCTTATCCGTATGGCATGTGTCAAATCACACCAAGTGAAGTAGCTGTTGCTGTTAATGATGATAAGACAGTCCAGTTTGTCTCTGTCAATGGAGGAAAGCTGGTTAAGGGCACCAAGTTAAAGTTTCACCATAGATGTATTTGTATTGCTCATTATATGCAAAACCTCTATCTCACTTCTGGCACTGCACTTTACAAGTATTCAATGAAAGGAGAACTGTTGAATAAACTGTATGAAGATAAATCCAGCAGTTACACAGGTACTATGTAATGGAAATATTCTGGGTATATCTGGTTAACATTTGAAATTATTATAAGGTATTTAAAAATGTGTATAGTGCTTTATACATATTTACAAAAAAGTAAAAAGTATTTTTACAGTTGCACATTCCAGATAATTATGTTTGCAAATAAGGGGCATAATACATAATACCAACCGGGTAAATGAAAACTAATCAACAATAGAAGCCTTCCTTTGCAAGTATGTTCATGACTTTTCTTTACTGTGTAGGTTGTTTTCATTGGTTTAAGAGACTATTTTAAATAATGCCATACTAATAATCAAGTCAGCAAGCTCTGAGTATGTCAGTGAGTACATGTACTTACTGAGAGAATGTTATTGATGTGTACATCATGGGGTTTGTGTAAGAGTATCTTTATTAACATATTAATTTTGAAAAGAAATTACTATATTGATACTACTCTTCTTTTACAGTATATAAGTGTGCAGTGAGCCCTTCAGGTGAAAAGATATTTGTCACCAACTATGACCATCACAAGGTCCTCACCCTGAACAGAGATGGCTCAGTTCTCCACAGCTTCACAGACCCAGACCTAAGATACCCAGGAGGTATTCATGTGACTGATCTGGGACATGTGCTGGTATGTGGAGGTGGATCACACAATATCATACAGCTGGATGGTGAAGGCAAGAAGAAGCTGGCAACTATTGCTACTAAGAGGGATGGACTTGATGTGCCAGTGTCAGTCTGCTACAATACCAGCACAGCATCAATCATTGTAGGACAATCTCCTGGGAACCAAATCCATGTGTTTAAAGTAAAATAGTTTTGTTAGTCAATGTTCAGTACAAACATTTTGGAACATGTACTTTCATTATGAATTCTTGGCCACACCAAACTCATATTCAGTGTTACATTGCATCACATAATTCACATGGATGATATATTGTGCTGCCAAGTAATGTCAGATCATGAATATGTCTGAAAAATAAACTTTCATATTAAAATTCTTGGCAGCAAAAATCCATTATTGAGTGTTATGTTTAATTGCACAATTCTCGCTGGATGATTAATTGTGTTGCTGTATATGTTAAAAGCATGCTATCATCTGTTGCATGGAATCAACTGTATTGCTTCGATTATAATTTGAATTGTATATAATCAGTGTATTGTTGTGATCTTAATCTATATCTTGAAAATGACTAATATGTACATACATGATTTACTTTTGTTGATTTGTTATGCTCTACAATATTTTGGTGTAATTGTTATTCAAAGTAAAAAGAATTGCAAAGTGCAATTTAGGAGAGGTTTTATATTTTTTCATTTTATTCTTTAATTGTCACCATATGTTCTGTTCTTAAAAAAAATTTGTTACATAGATTTACAATTATGTAGTGTACAGAGCTTTCATTGTTGTTTTAAGATTTTATTTTTGTTGATTACATTATACATGTATTTACTTATGTCATTCATGTTATCCGCCTTTACCGTTCACTATGTTTTGCTGAATAAATTACCTTTTACTAATGCAAGTTCACATTCACCTTGTTATTCACTAGGGATGGCATCGAAAATACAATCAATTGGTATTCAAATATTTGCATTTTCATTAAATAAAATATTAACAAATTTGCACTATTGGTGTTCACTACTTCATGAATAGAAACTCTTTTTTGTATTAAAGGGACCTGTTCACAGTTTGGTAAATTGACAGAATTGAAAAAAAAGTTTCAGATTTGCAAATTTTCATTGTAGTCGTTATTTGCAAGTAAAAAATAATACTGAACATTTACCATGCTCTAAAATATCCATTATATGCATCTTTTGACCTGAACCTGAAATAAAAACCTGAAAATTATAAATGTGTTAAAAATGTGAAACGATTGAATAATTTGGAGAGTTCTGTTGTTATCGTTATATTTTGTGACACCAAGTGGATTGTTTATATAAAGTATCAAGTACATTAATAAATTTATCGGATGGCTGAGTCAATGGTGTAAGCGTTAACTTTTACTCCAGGGGTCAGTGGTTTGAGTCCATGTTCAGATAACTTTTTTTTCTTTCTTTAATTTTATTCTTGTTTTATACTGGAGCTTTTTAGTTCCGATGTTTACATTTATCAATTTAAAACATTAAATGATAAATGCCAGAACATGCAAAAATATGTGAACAAGTCCCTTTAAAGTCAAATATCCAACAACGCTGTACGACGTGAAAGCATGTTGTGTTTTCTTATTATTGAACATTAACTACCAGATCCATTTGAATTGTACTTACAAAAAGCATGTTCGTTGAATAGATATTTTCCCCGCCAATTTTAAAATTGTGTGACATACGGACTGACGGAATTACGGACAACGCCAACTCTAGATCCCTCTGCCTATTAAGGGGGATAATAAAACAAGAGAGCCATGAAGGTACTGAAGAGCTCATCTGACTTTGTGGTAAACCAATTGAGGAAACTTGACCTGGTGACCTAGTTTTTGAACACAAGTGAACCAGATTTAAACTTGGCCTATGTTATGTCAAGATATGCCCTCTGACCAAATTTCATCAAGATTGAATCATTAATGTGGCCTCTAGAGTGGTATCAATGTTTTGTCTAAGATTTGACCTGGTGACCTATTTTTTGCATGCACTTGACCCAGATTTAAAATCTTCCTAGGATTTGTTAAGATAAACATTCTGATCATGTTTCATCAATATTGAATAAATATTGCACAATCAAAGCATATGTTGCAGTCATAAAGGCAAGTGTCTATTTTTGTTATAATTTTTAATGAATAAATTATGAGACTGAACGCCAGTGAACAACTAAAAAATGTCAAACCCTGAGTTGTGATGGCACTCTTTCAATGTTCATAGTTTGAACAGGATAAATGATCAAAGTCTGCGCATTCAAGAGACTTTAATATTTTTTTGAAAATATGAATGTCTAAGCATGACAACAAAAAGGCAATAGTTGTATGTCTATTAATAGCTCTTGATGCGTATGATGGATTTTAACCCATGATTTGTTTCCTCATTAAATCTTTAATTCATGCACATTTGATATTTTCCATTCACAGTTTACACAAAGGTACATTTTGATTGAGATTGTTTTAGATGCACGTTTAATTTGTGATCATTTCTGGGTAAAGTGTGAGGTTCAGCTATCCCCCAAACGGGTTTAAACCACAGCTTTGCATTGACATTTCAAAGGCGGTGATCCCAGCAATTTTTATAAGTTTATGTAAATAATTGGGTTTCTGTTATAAAAGTAGTGGATAAGAACAAGAATTGCTCTCCTAAAAGAGTTTCTGCAGTTTAATTGTTTGCTGTATAACACATACTTATACGCATTTTAACTGGAAATCTGCCTTTTTTTTAGAACAAGTCATGCCTTGTTTTGTTAAACAGGTATGCCCCCTTTTTGTTTAACAGGTATGCCACTTTTTGTTAAACAGGTATGTTCTCTTTTGTACAAGAGGGCCATGGGCCCTCCGGTGCTCATCTGAGACCCAAAGCATTTCTAAGTTGAATCACATGTTTTTTAAACCATCATTNAACAACATGGCGGACATTTTAGAAAAAGACGCGAATAACAATAACAATAACAATGACTACTTCTATCAAGTTTCTTTTACAGTTTCTAGTCATACTATGATACCAGTGTGTTCTGATTAATGAGTTTAATAAAGTTTGTAAAACTTGTTATTCTGCTGTTTTCTTCACAGATACATAATCTGTAAAATATCGCGGTACGTACCGCGATACAGTGTTGCCGTACCACGATATACCGCGGTACGCTCACGGCATATCGTGACAGCCCTACTCAGCGGAGATATCATTTGAACAAATGTTCTGACCTAGTTTTATGAAGATTGAAAAAAAAAAAATGTGGCTTTTAGAGTGAAAACAAACTGTGATAGTGGTATTTGGTTCGTTAAGTTCAATTTAGGGTTATTACAACACTACTGTTAATTTTGTGTCTCACGAGTTTCATCAGACATAATTTTCAAACAAGCAAATTTGTTGAATTGATATCCCCCGCCACATACATTTTGTTTAAGGATGGGTGCAAATCAGACGGATGAACATACTGATAGATGGACGGACCAACAACATCAATTCTATATCCCTCCGCCTTTGGCGGGGTATAATTATGAGAGAAAGAAGGACAGACAAGTCAGCAATTATATGCTCTCCCTTGTTGGAGCACAAAATCTCTAACCTGTAAAGTACAAAGATGTATATACATAATTCTGGAAAAAAAGCTGGTCAGTTTCGGGGTTTAGCGTACGACCTTACATGAAGAATATTGTGTGACGTTACATATGACACACAGCAAGGAAGAAGATGGAGAAGAATTAAAATAATGTCTAAATAATAAATTATCAACAAATTTATGTGTGACCTTTGATTTGTGACCTTGACTTTGGTCAAAAACACATTGGTCTTGCACTGCCTGATAATTNGACAGACAGACGGACAGTGCGATCACTATATGCCACCGTACCGGGGGCATAAAAATGCAGAGACACCCCTGAGACATATACCTATTGCATTGACATTTGGATATTCCTGTGTATATTGCTACTTGCCGATTGACGTTGATCAATGATAGCGTTTGCTTATAAATGCAAAGCCTTTATGTATTAATTACTGAAAGACATGTTTGAAATGAATTCAAATTCATTTCAACTATAAGATTTAGTTTTGTTTCATGGATTTTAAATTCTCCTCATTTTCAAAAGCAACCAAATTATCATAGTTTGGCACAAACTGACATTATTCAGTAGTTCCTCAAATGATACAAAAACAACAAAAATACATTTTCTTAGAAATTCTAGGATCCAAATGATGATCACTTTAACCCTTTGCATGCTGGGAAATTTGTCCTCTGCTAAAATGTCGTCTGCTAAATTTCTAAAATTAGCATTTTCTTCGATTTTTTTTCAAAGAATACTAGCAGAATAGCAAACAGTTTGGATCCTGATGAGACGCCACGTTCTGTGGCGTCTCATCTGGATCCAAACTGTTTGCAAAGGCCTTTGAAATTTGGTTCCAGCGCTCAAAGGGTTAACTGCATTACCACTTTTTACTATGAGTGAAATCATTATATAACCAGTACATATGCCTTTTTACCAAAATAAATCAAATAAACAAGTGCAAAATAATAATTCCATTAATTTTATCATTCTTTTAGCCAAATACTTTATCTTTAAATGTAAATGTGAAAGCATCGCCCCTTTATTCCCACAATATATGAGCTACTTGACCCTAAGGCTAACAAGAGATGTGTTTGTCAGAAACACAATGCCCCCTACTGCGCCGCTTTGAAATAAAATTTCTATTTATCATTTGGTAGGTATAGAAATTATCTCCCTTTAAAGCTTATTACTTCACTTGGATTTTGCTTTTTGACCTTTGACCTTGAAGGATGACCTTGACCTTTCACCACTCAAAATGTGCAGCTCCATGAGATACACATGCATGCCAAATATTAAGTTGCTATCTTCAATATTGCAAAAGTTATGACCAATGTTAAAGTTTTCGGACGGATGGACAGACAGACGGACAGTTCAACTGCTATATGCCACCCTACCGGGGGCATAAAAATAGAGGAAACAATATCATACTTAAAACACACACATGAATTTTTTAGTCAATGATGGAGCACATTCTTAGAAAATACAACCGTATGAATGCGGCAATCTCTTCTTAATATATTACTTTTAATAGACTCAACTGAAGCTTGACCACCTATCACTATCTTCTCTTCACAACATTATATTCTGAAACCATATTTCTTTCAGTTACATTTGTTAGAGCGAAAATTATTGAATCTTTATGTTTGTTTGACTGTAAAATGAAGGTTTTCAGAAATAAAATGTTATGAAAAAAATCAATAAAAAAAATTGAAAGTAACTGTCTACTGACTTCTTTCATTTATCTGCCAGGTTTTATGACCGTTATCTGATTGTAAAACAAACTAATACAAATTGGTAGAATTCCAATAAAATTTAACTGTCTGAATATTTTGAGGGATTAGTTATAAGTGAAAATCTTGGTGTCTGAAAAATTACAATCGCTAAAATAATTCTGCTCAAAAAGAGAGCGTCCAAGACTTAGATTATTATTGGTAAGTTCTGTCACAAGATGTGAGCCTTAGTGGAACATTTCTATCTTTAAGTAAAGAAAAAAAGAGAACAACAACAGATAATTATGTTTCAAATGAAACTTAAATCCAGATTCTGTAATAACTATAGATATGTTAAAGTTTGTATTTCGAAATTAAGATTAAAAAAAATCAAAAAAATCTTTAGTTATTTTCTCATTTGGGTACAAACAGTACTGTAAACATTAAGTTGGAATCTATCTGACCTGTTTAATTGTGTAGAGAAGATTAACAACCATACACGAGCAGAAGTACCATGTTGATTATGGTACATACTTTTTTATTTTGCAATGTGAAATAAAAGACAACAAGAGATGTGTTTGTCAGGAACACAATGCCCCCTACTGCGCCGCTTTGATTTATTTTTTATTTTTTTTTACCTTTGACCTTGAAGGATGACCTTGACCTTTCACCGCTCAAAATGTGCAGCTCCATGAGATAAACATGCATACCAAATATGAAGGTTACATCTGAAGCGACATAGAAGTTATGAACATTTTTCTAAATCTAAATGCAAAGTGTGACGGAATTTCAGAAGGGCAGACGGACAGTGCGATCACTATATGCCCACCTTCGGGGGCACAAAAATCTCTGAAACAAATAATGAAATAGAGAACTTCTTCTGGACTTACTTTCCTAGGCGTATGTTCTGCAGGATGTCAATGAAAGTTTTGTCCGACTGTCTGCGTACATCCATCAACTCCATGGTTATGTCGATGCACTTGCGCCACGACTTAGACTGCATTCAAATATAAGTTAAATAGTCAAAGTCAAATACTGAATACTGTTGTACTAGTGGGCCAAGAGCTATGGAGTTGTTGCACACAAATCTTAACCCAGTGATTTTTTTTGGCTTTATATTTTACAGCCTATGCCTTTTGAATATGGAAAAAATAGCGCGATAAACCATTAAATTGGGAAAAATGAAACATCATTAATATGATTATAAATAACAATATTCCCATTGTTTTTATAATTGCATGTTAAACTGCATTCTTTTAATTTATATTTAAAAGTGCTACAAAATAATATCACTGTATAATTAAGGAAATCAACCAATTATAGGGTTTATTCGAACAGTTTTGCATCTTTTTGGGGGAAAGTTTGGTCAGATTTTAGGGGGAAAACGTTACTTTTTTCCGCTTGGAAACTGCCTTTAAGAGGCTATGATTTGGGGCAAAAAAATCACTGTAACCATAGCATTATTTTGAAACCAACAAATGGTGGGAGAAATAATTTGCATGACTTAAAGTAATCGCATACAAGTTACCGCAATAAACAATAATATTTGTATGACATTAGTTTTTGTTAATTTTGTAGGTATAACAAACCACAAATATAAGATCCCAATGAAGAATTTTTCAAAATGCTATTTTTCAAATGTATCGTGTGTAGCACCCCCAGTTTAGATTAATTATTGCGTATCATTTGTCAAAAAAAGGATTTTGTAAAATAAATAAGTAATTTTAATACAATTTAGTTTTATTTTAATTTTAATTATAGACAAAAGCATGTTTATTTATCTCTTACATTTACGTTCACTTTCTCCCAATTGTTAGAAAATATACATATTCCAGTTTGCACTAGACTTTGGAAAACCCCACTAATTCCTTGGTACAAACAACACGGGCTTATTTTATCATCCAATAGTTGTTACATTCAAATAATAACGATAGGATTCTACAGTTTTTTTCCAAATAATAACAGTTGATATCGTACTTGTATCATCATGGTATTATTCATTACTATGAGTGGTTGAAGCTACAAAGTGATTTTTTAATTAACCTTATTCAGTAACGATAATGACCAAACTCATAACAATCTTGTTTTAATCGGCTCCAATTTGAGAAGGTGCAAATATGCATTGTATGTAGTCTACCTGAACGAAGTTTAGTACTCTGTCTACTTGCCCTTCATAACAATGGACTAGTTTTAAATAGGATGCAATAATTGGGGCCCATCTCCTGTAAAGACACATGCCATTTTTCCGAGACGCGTCTTACAAACACATCCCTAGCTTGCCACACAAATTCCACATGGATTAAAAAAAATCAGAAATCCGGAAATTTAAATGTCCACAAAATTGTATGTTGACAATTTGTTTATTAAATGGTTTTGCAGTATGTGGCAGGGCTGGGAATCAAAGCCAAAATCCGCGGCACTCTACAAATTCACTTTTCAGGCAAACAAAACAAAAACAAAACTCATAGATGTAGATTTAGCAAAATTTACTACCCATGTTACTTTAACTAACATTCATACCTGAAAACAGAATTTCCTCTTTTCCTCCCCTTTTACTACTGGGGGCAACTGCAGGAAATCTCCACAGATAATCAGCTGAATACCTCCAAACGGCTTATCACTCTTTTTTATCACTCTGAAATAAAGTTCAAGGTCCTGTAGGATCTAAATTTAAATAAAAGTTTGGATATTAAGGATTTTTTGTTATGCCTATTACACAATTTTCTAAACTAAAACTTAGACACAACATAAAATAATAATCAAGCAATTCAGGCGGGGGATAAAAATCAGCATGCTGATAACAGTTCAACTCCATTTTCAATTGGTCTGATGTTAAATTATGAACTTTCAAAAGTAAAAACGTAAGATCAAGTATAAAACGTGTAAAGTGTCATGGATCCAACTAACCTTGCAACAGTTTCCAGTTTATCAAAGAAGTCCCCGTCGACCATTGAGATCTCATCGATGATTAGGTGGTTACAGCGGCGCCACTGTTGGGCGACCTGGGCACGAGATGCCAGCTCTATGCACTGCTCCAGGGTACCACTTCCAGACCCAATACCTGAAAAGTGGAACAGAAAATGCTAAAATCACATGAACATCGATCTGAGAAAACGGGGCTTAATGCATGTGTGTAAAGGGTCGTCCCAGATTAGCCTGTGCTGTTTGCAGAGGCTAATCTGGGACAACACTTTCCGCTTTTATGGAACTTTGTCGTTTTAAGGAAGTCTCTCATAAAGGAAAAATCAGTCTATGCGGAAAGTGTTTTCCATGATAAGCCTGTGGACTGCAATGCAATGGAAGATTAAAAAAGTCTCATCTAACCATGTTTCACCAAGATTTTGTCATAAATGTTGCTGCAACAGTGTTTACAAGGTTTGTCTAATATTTGTTCTGGTGACCTAGTTTTAAATAACACTTGACCCAGATTGAAAGTTTGCCTAGATATCGTTAGGATAAATATTCTGACTGTTTTTCATCAAGATTGAGCCAAAACTGAGTCACTAGAGTGGTACAAATTAAAAACGAAAGACACACAATGCCAGACATTGACTGACCACAAAAGGTTTCAGGTGAGCTTAAAATAGATCATACATAATTTAAAATCCTAACCTGCTTTTATAAAATATTTGCAACAATCTACTCTAATTTTGGCAAAAGAAATTAAATGGTGAAGCTGTGACTACAACCGAAAATTCTGTGTTTAAAAAATCCTAAACCGAACAACACTAGTCTCCCTTCGTACCTGCAAACTGATGCAGAGTTGTTCCCCCTATGTGACATGCAGCCACCCCTGTGCTGGCGGTGGGGTAGGTGTGCTGTGGGGCAAGGGCACCTGCAATATAGCATACATGTAGAATTAGTATTGACCAATGCAATAATAATGCATGTCTTGAGAAAAGGTTTGACATTTCAGGGTTCTGTGCCCCCTGACCTTTTTTAGCCAGGGGCATTTTTCTGCCTGCCCATCAGCTTAAAAGGATGTTGGTGATTTCTGAAGGGTAATTTTAGAGCTTTGAGTAAAAGTGGGCCTTAAAATTATGTTTTTTTTTATGATTAAACATTAAGAGTTTATAAATGTGCATCATTAAATACTGGAAGAGTTCAATATTAAAATACACTGTAAAACTTGTTTTCAGATTCGATATTGTTTTTTTCCCCTCAAATTTACCATACATATTAAATGCTGAACAGTTCTGCCTTTATATTTTGCTGAAGAGTACAGGTACCCCATACTTACAATTTCTAATGGTTATCTTAATACCATTAAAGGGTATTTACCCAAATAACACTCTTACCTGAATATACTTAAGTCTTTTTTAGCAAGATAAGCTTTAGCTCTTTTTTGTTAGTTTGCAATAATGTGACACACTAAGATTTCATTGTAAAAATATAACAAGCTTTATTTGAAATTATATGCGAAACAAAATCATAAAACTTCTTTTTTTGTAAAACATAATCAACATCAAAAAAAGTAATATGAATTCATGAAATATGTGACTTAACCCTTTGAGCGCTGGAACCGGATTTTGAAGGCCTTTGCAAACAGTTTGGATCCAGATGAGACACCACAGAACATGGCGTCTCATCAGGATCCAAACTGTTTTCTATTCTGATAGTGGTCTTAGAAAAAAAAATCGAAGAAAATGCTAATTTCAGAAATTCAGCAGACGACATTTTAGCAGACGACAAATTTCCCAGCATGCAAAGGGTTAACCCTTTTGGCTCAGGAGCAAAGTGAAAATTGCTATATGCAACCAGCATAAAACCAGAACAGCCTGTGAGTAACCTGCAGTCTGTTCAGTTTATATGCTGTTTGCTGCTCAACATAAACTTAGGGTTGGAAATGAAGCCTTTAAAACTTGAATCAAGTCATAAAGGTACTTCATTTAATTTGAAATTTAATGGACTATAAACTCGTCAAAGTGCGTATCTGTGCAGTTAAAGGTTAAGATTCCTATAACAAACAATTTTTTTTTTTAGAAATTGAGAAATTAGAGCTCTGGTAATGTAGCAAGCCTTTGGTTTTTTTGCTTTATATTTTACAGCCTATGCCTTTTGGATTGGGAAAAATAGTTTGATAAACCATGAAAGTGGAAAAAATAAAACTGATTAATCTGATTATTAATAGCGGTATTCCAATTGTTTATAAGTGCATGTTTAACTGCATTTTTAAATTTATATTTTGAATAAAGTGCTAGAGACTGATATCCCTGTATAATAAACTCAATAAACCAATTATTGAGTTTATTGGAAAAGTTTGGCATATTTTTTGGGGAAAATTTTGGCCGATATTTGTGGGAACAAGAGATTTGTTTGTCAGAAACACAATGCCCCCTACTGCGCCGCTTTGAAAAAAAAAGAAAAAAAAAAGAAGACCTTTGACCTTGAAGGATGACCTTGATCTTTCACCACTCAAAATGTGCAGCTCCATGAGATACATATGAATTTAACATTTTTTTTTTACCTTTGACCTTGAAGGATGACATTGACCTTTCACCGCTCAAAATGTGCAGCTTCATGAGATACACATGCATGCCAAATATCAAGTTGCTATCTTCAATATTGCAAAAGTTATGACCAACGTAAAAGTTTTCAGACGGACACACAGACTAACGGACTGACAGTTCAACTGCTATATCAGCCTATATGCCACCCTAGGCCAAATAAAAAAATAGGTCCGTTTCCGGTCTCCTTGGGAAAAAAAACAGGGTCGGTAGATAGGGATTTTTTTTCTTGTCTTTCGGTTACTAGAATGGAAGGCTCAGAGATCAAGCAACTGGGGGAAGTGGGCGATTATAGATAGATAAATGGGTCTATTTATCATCGGAAGCTTCGGTTAAAAACCATTGCCTGAGAACACTGCCTAACATTTTCCAGTTACTTACGAGACTGATGATAGCAAGGGGTGTAATCCTCCTGGAAATTGTGCTTTTCGAGCATTATCAAAACATTGTTTCGACACGTAAAGCGTTTTAATAAAGTTAATATTGCAGTCTGCAAAATTAACCCATCGCCTGATCGCCTATGCGATAAAATCTCAGCTCTGGCGATGTAAAAATTGTCTATCGATCGCCTGAATTGCGATGAAAACAAATCCGAAAAGACCGTTTAAATAAACCGACGAATAATTAATTTACGAAAATTTGTTCGATTTTGTGATTATTTTTATAACGAAATTAATATTGTCGGCATGCCGGAAATTTGCGCTTGGTTCCGATTTTGCCCGAAAGTTTATTTATTCATTTTTGATTGCTTAGCGGATGGCACGGACATGAACTGCAACTTACGAAAATTCTTCGTTACTTTCCGAAAATCTTACAATTGTCCGCNGCATATTATGAAGAAAAGATGGAATTATCACTGACCACGGTTTGGTTGGATTGCATGGCGGCGAAGTTCTGTTGAGGGGGAGGATATCCGTACTGCTGGCCATAGACAGGGGGTCCCTGTGCATATCCCGGAGGAGGCGGTCCGGGGTATCCGGAATGAGGTGGCTGGGGATATCCTGCAAGAGGAAGCAAAACACCTGACATTTAATGCTATACTCAAACATGAAATGAGCCTCGCTATGGAAAACGGGTCTTAATGTATTTTCGTAAAGTGTCGTCACTGATAAGTCTGTGAAGCTTGTACAGGGTACACAGCGACTACAGTTTCCGATTTTATTTTATTTTTCGTTTAAAGGACGTCTCTTCTTAGTAAAATTCAATTTATACGGAAAGTGTCGTCGATCCCTGATTGGCCTGTGCGGACTTCACAAGGTAATCTGGGACGACACTTAACGCTCATGCACCAAACCCCGTTTTTCACAGAGCAAAGCTCACATAAATAAGAAACATCCTTATCGTCACAGCGCTGGAATATGTCTTATACTGTATATGTACCTATATGAATACTAGTACCACACACGACACGGTGTTTGTTTTGGCGTAAAACACACATAGCATCACTGTACAAGGGACACATTTTGCATACTTTCATCCGCACAAGGGCTCATGTAAATATTTCCGTTTCCAGTAATGATAAACGGCGTTATCAAACAGAAACAGATTACATTTATTTATCGATTATTTAAGTTGCCTTTATTTTATGTCGTCTTTATCCCTAAGTCATCTTAGATCTTTTGTTCCCATGTTACTAAATGTGGTTTCAATAGAATAGACTTCTACATATTTCACGTGCCGAGTATAGTATTTTTTGCGTACAGGAAAGGTTGCCATTGTTGTCTTTGAGTTACAGCGTCGATAGCTATAGGATATTAAATGATATCTCAGCGGGAGGAGGGAGGGGCGATTGCGTCTTGACCGTTTCATATCCGACCCTACCTTTATTGTTATTTAACAATACGTTCTTAACGACTTGATTTTGCAGATTATATGACATGTATATAATAACGAGTAATATCACATATCAAATGTATTCACTTTTTGTCAATTTCAACGTACTGTTGTGATTCGCCACACGTTGCCATTAAAACTGTGGAATGATCAATGCCTTTTGTTTGTTTTTTCCCCTAATATATTCAGATATAAATATTCTTAAAATGTAATAAGAATACCATGTCGCAGTGGTGTTTTGAATCCGTATATGCTGTTTCTCCAGCTAAACGGAGGCTCTATCCTCTCTACACAGGGAGCGTTGATGAAAATCAACTACCTCAGTGTGTTCTACCCAGGAAAGGGGCTTTCACATGTATAAAAAGCCTTTTTATTCCGAAAAAGATGAGCTTAACGTAATAGGTTAAATGTAAAATAAGTATGGCGATATTGTTCAAATATTATCTGAAATGTTTCAGCAATTATTATTTTTTTCAACAATGTTCTGTAGTGTGACCTAGACTTTCATCCTTTTATCTATTACCGTCCGTTTTGCAAGATAACTTATGACTCAGACAACCGACGTAGCTATTTCAAAATGAAAGATAACATTATATTTCGACTACCAGTGTATTCAATACACCATGTATATTACCACAACGATACCGATAAGGTGTAATTTGACCGCATAGTACAATGATTGGCGTTTGCCAAGTGTGTTACAAGAGTTTTTAATTTGCACCCGAACAGACTGTCGACATTTTGATTTTGTTGGCTTAAGAACATTACAATTATGCGCAGTAGTTTTCTTTTGTCAATTTGTCACACTTAAGCAGGAGCATAAAGCTGCAGACTAAATTGACACTAATTGACCCATGTATGCCTAGTGGAATCTCCCATCCTTCTTAATTGGATCAATTTATTTCCAAATTTAGGGATGTCTAGTATATTTATTTCTATATTTAGAAAATTTCTTACAGAAATTCCTTTAAGCAAACAGCGAAGACCCTGATGAGACGCCGCATCATGCGGCGTCTCATCTGGGTCTACGCTGTTTGCCAAGGCCTTTTTTCTAGACGCTAGGCATAAATGGGTTAAGGGAACAATAATTTTCATAAGCAATCAAATTAATATATTTGGTACTTATTGACATCATTTAGTTATTCCTGAAGTGTCACACACCAAAAACCGCGATTGCATTTAGCAGAAGTTGTTGCTTCTTTACTGCGACCCCTTCATTAATTATGGAGTTAAGCCATGTCTATAACCGGTATACATGCCTATTTACCCAAATAACGCAAATGTAACGGTCCAGTGACTTCTCACATTTATCTGACAGGTTTTATAGTCTATCAATATTTTGTATGTCATATTATTGACTAAAAATCGTATCAGTAGAATGTTTGCACTAGAATTAGATAAAATACCCAGTTTACATATAAATGGATTACAATGAACAGTTTTAAAATTTCTATATTATAAAGAAATGCATTTTTAAATGCGTTACTGACCATTAGCATGAACTATTCAAACACGTCTATGAGCAAACATTTTAAATCATGCATGCATTAAACACAGAGAATTTACAAATTTGACAGAATTGTCTTCAACAGTATATGTTGCGAATACAATCAACACACGGAATTCGTATCAAGATGAATTCAAAATAGTTTAAAAAAAAAACACACACAAAAACACATTTGAGAAAACACTGGATGTATAGACAAATAAGTACGATAATGTCGTTTCTTAAAAACAAATACCTTTGTTATCCATGATTAAAGTATCAACAAGTTCAAAATAACGTAAATGGTTTTAAATCATAAACACGACAATGAATTTCACTATCAGGACTGGTTATATATTACTCTTGATGCAAGCGAAATGAATTTTGGTTGGTTAGTATTGAACCGAAGATAACGGATCATCTTCACAATATTTGGAAAATGATATAGCGTTACATTTGTTTCCTCAATTATCTAAGTTATCTGATGAGTGTACCCTACCAGTCATCAAGTACACGGTCGTGTTATCGCTATCCGATTTGCGAATATTTGGAAACATGTACTGATTGTTTTGCGTTTGCACAACCATTGATAGCGACGCAATGATTGAGAGTTTACATACTGTTCATGTACGTCGACTATACGAACCAAAACCAGACCATACTAACCAAAACCAGACCATACTTACCAAGACCAGACCATACTGACCAACACCAGACCATACTGACCAAGACCAGACCATACGGACCAAGACCAGACCATACTGACCAAGACCAGACCATACTGACTAACACCAGACCATACGGACCAAGACCAGACCATACTGACCAAGACCAGACCATACTGACCAAAACCAGACCATACTGACCGAGACCAGACCATACCAACAAGACCAGACCATACTGACCAAGACCAGACCATAATGACCAAGACCAGACCATACGGACCAAGACCAGACCATACCGACCAAGACCAGACCATACTGACCAAGACCAGACCATACGGATCAAGACCAGACCATACTGACCATGACCAGACCATACTGACCAAGATCAGACCATACTGACCAAAACTAGACCATACGGACCAAGACCAGACCATACTGACCAAGGCCAGACCATACTGACCAAGACCAGACCATACTGACCAAGATCAGACCATACTGACCAAGACCAGACCATACTGACCAAGACCAGACCAAACGAACCAAAACCAGACCATACCGACAAGGACAAGACCATACTGACCAAGACCAGACCATAATGACCAAGACCGGACCATACAGACCAGGACCAGACCATTCGGACCAAGACAAGACCATACGGACCAAGACCAGACCATATTGACCAAGACCAGACCATACGGACCAAGACCAGACCATACTGACCAAAACCAGACAATACTGACCAAAACTAGACCATACTGACCAAGACCAGACCATACTGACTAAGACCAGACCATACCGACCAAGACCAGACCAAACTGACCAAGAACAGACCATACTGACCAAGACCAGACCGGACGGACCAAGACCAGACCATACTGACCAAAACCAGACCATACTGACCAAAACCAGACCATACTGACCAAAACCAGACCATACGAACCAAGACCAGACCATACTGACCAAAACCAGACCATACTGACCAAAACCAGACCATACTGACCAAACCCAGACCATACTGACCAAAACCAGACCATACGAACCAAGACCAGACCATACTGACCACAACCAGACCATACTGACTAAAACCAGACCATACTGACCAAGACCAGACCATACTGACTAAGACCAGACCATACCGAACAGGACAAGACCATACGGACCAAGACCAGATCATACTAACCAAAACCAGACCATACGAGCCATGACCAGACCATACTAACCAAAACCAGACCATACGAACCAAGACCAGACCATACGAACAAAGACCAGACCATGCTAACCAAAACCAGACCATACGAACCAAGACCAGACCACACGAACCAATACCAGACTATGCTAACCAAAACCAGACCATACGAACCAAGACCAGACCATACTAACCAAAACCAGACCATACGAACCAAGACCAGACCACACTTACAAAAACCAGACCATACTGACCAAGACCAGACCATACGAACCAAGACAAGACCATACTAACCAAAACCAGACCATACGAACCAAGACCACACCATACTTACCAAAACCAGACCATACGGTCAAGGACCAGACCATACTGACCAAGACCACACCAAACTTACCAAAACCAGACCTTACTGACAAAGACCAGACCATACGAACCAAGTCCAGACCATACTAACCAAAACCAGACCATACGAACCAAGACCAGACCATACTAACCAAAATCAGACCATACTGACCAAGACCAGACCACACGAACCAAGACCAGACCATACTGACCAAAACCAGACCATACTGACCAATACCAGACCATACTGACAAAGACCAGACCATACGAACCAAGGCCAGACCATACGAACCAAAACCAGACCATACGAACCAAAACCAGAGCATACGGACCAAGACCAGACCATACTGACCAAAACCAGACCATTCGAACCAAAACCAGACCATACGGACCAAGACCAGACCAAACGGACCAAGACCAGACCATACGAATTAAACCAGACCATACGGACCAAGACCTGACCATACTGACCAAAACTAGACCATACGAACCAAAACCAGACCATACGGACCAAGACCAGACAATACGGACCAAAACCAGACCATACTGACCAAGACTAAACCATACTGACCAAGACCAGACCATACGAACCAAAACCAGACCATACGGAACAAGACCAGACCATACGAACCAAAACCAGACTATACTGACCAAGACTAAACCATACTGACCAAGACCAGACCATACGAACNGGGCGACCGGAAACGGACCTATTTTTTTATTTGGCCTTACTGGGGGCATAAAAATGCTCCTTTTTGCCATTGAAAAACAGCTATAAGAGGCTGTCATTTTGGGCAAAAAAATTACTGAAGCATGATGGTCAAACTAATCTTTAAAAAATAGAAAATACAAAGTTGATTTAAAATATCGACTTGTGTTCGTGATACTAGGCCCTGGAAATGTAGCAAGCCTACCAATGATCCGTCTCATCAGGAAGGATTTCCCTGTGCCAGCACTGCCGGTGAAGAATATGTTGCGTCCACCCTTGACCGCCTCCAAGACTGCCGTCTGCTCCTTGTTTAGCTTCACTGGGTTCTCGATGGCCGTCAGAAGACTTGCAGAGTCATGCAGACCTTACAATATATAGCAGTGGATTTTTTCATCATTTTGGGAATGGGGAAAAATCGTGTCGATTTGACTTAAATTGAGAAATAAGTGTTTTGTTTTTTTGGCTAACAAATGCTTTCAAATTGAAAATAAAAGTGATTTCAATATTATTTTTACTAAGGTTCAACTTATAGTGCTTGATGGGAGATGAGCTAAATAACGACACTTATTTTTTTTTTAAATGTGGAAACCTTCAATAGCAAATTTTTAGGTCCCATTTGGGGAAAATATATACTTGTTTCCGCCTTCTATAGACCCCAAATTTGAACGAAAAAAATCAGTGTATAGACATACCTGGGGTTCATTCAGGTTTAAAGTTGGTGACTACTAGGTGTATGATTTTAAAAAGTGGGGTATAGGATATAATTTATATATATATTCATTATTATATTGAACTTCTAAATAATAGCAGCAAGGTTAAAGGTCAATATTTCTTAAACCAGCAAGGTGATTCACTCCCTTCCAGGGTTTCAATGCAATCCATGACATTATTCATCAAAATTAGCAGTGAGGCCAAGCAGCCCTGATTTTATTTTATTTATTTAATAATTACAATTTTTTTCATAGAAAAAAATAATCACAAACCCATCTATATAAATAAAAGAATATAATCAATATCAGCAAGATGGTTTCAAATAATACTGTTGAAGAAGTCATGCTTTTTTTATCATTTGATATGGGTTCATAATATACTAGAAACTTAGCAGAGTTCCATAAAGATGGACCCATTTCCCAATCTTGTCAGAATACTGCTGGCATGTTAAATAAAAGGCAGGCTAACATTGCAGCCAATCAAAATCAAAATAAGCCACATGCCTGATAGACCCTTTTGAGCAACATGTCGAGGCCATCATCAATAATTATTGTTATTATTAAACAAGCTAACCAAGAACATTTTTTACCTATGTTTTTCAGTGTGACCTTGTACTTTGAGCAAGGTGTGACACATCTTCTCCACATGGTTAACATTTTTTTGTAAATTATCTTAAAATTGCATGATGAATGACAAAGTTACAGTCCGGCAAGCTGTTTTATGGCCTATTGCAGGAAATATATGACATTTTACCTCTCAGATTGACCTTGACCTCAGATGTAGGTCATTAGTGGTCATTTGTGGTATATTCAAATAGAATGATGAATGAAAGTTACAGTCCGTTAATCTTTTACATGGCTTAATTGTTATTTGCCCTCTATGACCTTGACCTTTGAGGTAGTAACACAGGTGTTGCATGTGACAACTCACATCGTGATAGTGGTCATTTGTGAAAAGTTTCAAATTGAATGATGAATGACAAAGTACAGTCGGCACAAGCTGTTGTATGACCAAACGTGACCTCTAAATGTGACCTTTACATTTAAAGTAGGGAAAAGGTTGTAACACATGAAACTTTGTTTCTTGATGATCAATATTTGTGGAAAGTTATGTAAAATTGAATGAGGAATGACAAAGTTACAGACCGTACAAGATCGGACCCATGCACGCGCCCAACCAAGCACACACACTCGACCATTGTGCTTTCAGGAAGCAGGTTCATAAAACATTAAAGACCATAAACGTTTGACCATGGCTGAAGAGAATTCTTTTGTCTCACTGCAGCTTAAAAAAAAACCTTCTTGTGGCATCATAAAAGTATTACCATATTTTCAGGAAAACTAATAATTTCTTAATATAGAACTTTTACAGCAAGTGCTTGGGTCAAGCACTTATATGTCTACATGTACCTTTTATTAACCTTCTGCAGTAAATATCACCACAAACTAGAACCTTTCACCACTTTTATCAGTATCATTCATTATTCTTCTTAAACTATCATACCAACAGTTCCTTTATCGTCTGTGCTTATGAGTTTCCTCGCCATTTTGGTTCCTGCAGGCTGCTGGTTCTCCTTCTCATCGCTTTCCACTCTCTTCCTCTTCCCTTTCGGAGTGCAGTCTTCAAGCTTCTCGGCTGCTTTGGCTGTTGAAACAGTTGGTGATTACAATGGCAAAAAATGTATTTTTAATACAAAATGTATACTACTAAAAGGGTTCTGGTAGACAATATTCAGGTAATTCTTAAATAATCATGTTTGAAGCAATATTGTCAAGTACATTAAGCCCCATAAAAAGTAGACTTAATTTAGTGCTTCATTCATAAGATTATAAGGATAATTATGAAAAAACATTAAAGGGGTATAGAAAAAAGTTACAAAAGCTTACAGTTGCTTCATCTGCTATTTTAAGACAGCTATAAACACATTTTTATCATTGTGTACAGTGAAGCTGCCAGACTTAATAAGATTTTAACAAGAGATGTGTTTGTCAGAAACACAATGCTAATGTTAATTTTCACTGTTTCAAACACTGAATTATCAGGTTTAATTAGCTGATATTTCTCTTTAAACCACCGGCAAGCATAAAATAAATCAATTGTATAACTATACTACCTTTTAGCTCATTGGCTTCTTTTAAATCCCGCATGGTGAGAGGACTAATTTCTTCAAATGTCCGTGGAAGGTCAGACTTCCACTTCAAGCGATCACTGACGAAACCTTGTTTCCGCAAGCACTCCAGTTTTGTCGACATAGTCTTCAGGAACATGATCAGTTGATCTGGTGCACAATTTGAGATCATAACTTGAGCATTCTCTGTTGGCAATTTGATAGTAGCTTTTCCATCTTTGGCAAACGTTTTGTGGATCTGAATGTCTCTAACTGTATATTTCATTTCACGCTTGTTCGGGAAATTGATGCAAAGGACAATGTCTCTGAATTCATTTCTACCCAGAGATAAGGTCAAGTTTTTGTGGTTTACCTTCCGTAGGGTTTCTCCTTTTGGGGTGAACTCTTCATACATGCCATTACAGGTGATAGTACTTAAAGCCATGGTTATTGTTGAAAATCTGTAAGAAAGCAAATTCCCACTCATTGTTTGATAAAGGAATTGATTTATTTTCAATATTTCAACTTTCAGCTCTATAAAACTTCCGGTTGATATGTCCAAAAAGCATCTGACAGCTAGCATCAGCATTATGCAAATTTCCCAGTGTCTCATTAAAAGCAATACACAGGGCAATGTAGCATTCTGCATAACACTGCATTTGTCTACTTCCATCATTAAGTTGAAAACTGCTGTGGTCTGAAGTCAACTTTAGATCATCTAAATAGATGTCCATTCATTTTANGTAATGATAACATTTATTTTAAACCCTTTTTTGAATAAAAACATCATTACAGGTCTGGTAAAACTAATAGTCGGAATGTTTCGTTTAAACATGTCATTTGCTCAATTTTCTGTCACAATTCAAGGTCAATGGTCAAAATTGCAAATGCTGTTGTCAGTTTTTCACAGACAAATGCAAACTTTTTTACGAACGTATTTAAAATGTGTTTAATATGTTGTCTTTGTTTTTTAATTTAATTTATTTAATTCCCTGTACACGAATAAGTATAGCTTATTTTAAGCTTTATTTTAATTTGTTAAAATAGTGAAATTGATATGATATGCGTAAATAATGATGTATGTGTTTTAATGTTTATTTCGGAATTTTGTATCGATTTATTGACTCAAACATGCCTGTATGCATATGTGTTACGTTACTGTAACGATTGCTTGTCAACCAGTAAGTGCGAATAAAATCCTTATTGTAGACAATTACAATCAACTAATGTAATCAACTATTAGAATGTAACGATAAGTTGTATTGATTGATTTCATTGGATTATCACTGAATCCGACTGTTTATAACTTAATGTGTACATGTACATGTTTTCACATATTGGTTTTATCATTGTCGTGTAATATGCAATCTATACGTATGTATACACAGGAAATTATTTAACATATCGTGTATTCATGGACAAGGATAAGTAGATATATCCTGTTACGGTAAGTCATTAAAGCATATTTATGACATTTGAAATTGTTGACAAAAACTGTCAACTCCAGTAATGTATTGAGTCTTAAGCCGTTTGGATGCAAACGTAAGTAGTGCTATTTGCTACAGTTACAGTATATTTTGTAATCGTAATGCTTTCTCATACTGTATACTAGTATATTAATACTTTTTTCAAGCGCTGCTTTTATTTAGTGAGTATAAAGGCTAACACAATCGCAGTTTCAACTGATTTTATTATTTCGCAATACATCACAGGAAGAAAACACTTCAGATTCTGACATGTACTTTGAAGTGCTGTAAAGTCAAATTAAATGTAGTTTCGTTTCCGGGGTACAAATGTTGGGCTTTATTATCAAATAAACGACTCGCACACACAATAAAACAGTTAAATTAAATGTCTGCTGAGGAACAAGGACAGCAGATATCAAAATTCATTCGAGCAGATATGTCTTTTGCTCCTTCTTGATTTTTAATGTCTTTTTATACGAAGTGTCCTCCCAGGTGTCAAAATGTCAATCTGATATGAGATGTCCAATGTCTTTGAAGAATATTCAATTTAATATTGATGGTTGCCAAAGGGCATTTCGACAGTATAGAATGAATAATCTTTATTTAAACATATATTATATACTGTGATAATATAAATGATAATTTTAAGATGTGATCAGTTTGAGACTGGTTAGGATGAGATTAAGTAGTCAATTTCTACTACTTTAAGTACAACTGTCAAATTTAATACGAACGACCTTTATTTGCAAAGTACCATTACTGCCTAGTCTGGGAATGACAATTATGTAAAAATAAATAAAAATAACAAACAGTTTCAAATTAGCAAAATAAAATACTCCCCTGTGCACTTTAAACCATTTTATTTCCTTATATAGCTTACATCAGGTTATTAATAAATAATATTGTATATGAGGTGCAGGCGCACTCACACACAAGCACATATATACACTCGACCATTGTTATTGCAATACCGAGCTTGTTGTTAAATCAATGTTTACCAAATGACATTTCGGCAGCAGAATGAATGTTCTATATTTTTGCATACTTTATATCTCGTGATAAAATGATAATTTAAAGATTCGCTCAGCATAAGGTGACACTTTTAGTACCGGTAAGTCGTCAATTTCCACTACTTTAGTACAGCTGTCAAATTTCTTAGAAATCATAGGCGGCTCCAAGAGGGGGGGGGGGCGGACGCGGCGTACGCCCCCTCCCCTAAAATCGCCAAATTAAAGTCAATTAATTTGATGTTTCACACTTAACAAGATCTAAATCACCTATTTAAACTCATTTTTCTTCTTTTTCGTACACAACATTTGATGAAACTGCATAAGGCGTGACATGCTCGAGAAGTGGTTGTCAAAGCCTTCAAAAATACTAAAATCGTGGAGCTTTCAGGGGGACAAAGCCCCCCTTGACCCCCTAGCAGGGCTTTGCCCTGCACCAACCAGTGCAATCTTTCAATATCCCCCCTCACCAGAGATCCTGGAACCGCCCCTGCAAATGACCTTTTTTGCAAAGTACGATTACTGCCCAGTCTGGGAATAACAAGTATGTAATAATTTACAATTACCAAACAATTTTAAATTAGCAAAAAAATGACTCCCCTGTGTACTTTAAACCATTTTGTTTCCGTACATTACTAACATCAGATAATTAATAGATACTATTTTATATGCGCTGCAGACGCACGTACATACAAGCACTTACATACACTCGACCATTATGATTGCAATATCGAGCTTTCTGCAAGCGGACTCAATAAAAATGAGACCTATTAGCACAGTATTGGTCTGGAGTGGCTAATTTTCTATCAATCGTGTTACATCGACCATCTCCGGATAGCTCCGGAAGAGTGGCAATTTTCTATGAGTCGGGAAAGGGTTAAGAACTATCGAATAAATAGTATTGCAATAAATAACCATAAACAGGGAATATTACATGAGTGTGGTGTTTCGCCGGATTGTATCGCATGAGTTGGTTGGTCGACATAGTATTTCATGAGTGCGTTGCAATACAGCCCACTGGAAGACAAAAGTCATGCACTATTCCATTTATTATATACCTATATACAAAAAACTCACCAACCCTAAAAGTCGTTTACTCGCAAAATAAGCGTAACATAATGTAGAACTCCGGGAACATGTTTGCGTTCTACATGCTTTAGTGACGTCATCTTGACATTCACAATAATGGCATCATTCAATTGTCGGTTTTTAGCTCACCTGAGCACAACGTACTCATGTTAAGTTTTTGTGATCACTTTTTGTCCGTCGTTTGTCGCCTGACGCGCGTCGTCTACATTTACCATGCTAACATTCTAGAGGCTACATGCAGTGTCCGATCTTTATTATACGTTGTCACAAGATGCTATCTTCTTTAAGTACGAAACTGGGTCACATGAGGTCAACAACTAGGTCACTATGTCAAGTTACATAAAACGCTTGCTTACACTCTAGAAATCACATTTATTGTCCAATATTCACGAAACTTGGTCAGAACATTTGTTCTTACGATATTCGACTGATTTCAAAAATGGTTGCGGTTCTTTGAAAAACATAGCCGCAAAGGGGGCGTTACAGTTTTCCTTATTTGGCTTATAGGCTATGCTAAAACCTTATTAACACTCGCATGACTCGAGAAGTCACATTTTTAGTTCAATCTCCATGGAACTTGGTAAGAACATGTGTTCTAATGTTCTTATGATATCTGGACCGAGTTTGAAAATGGTTCCGGTCTACATTACCCTCAGGGGTCAAGGAAGTTTTCCTGATATGGCTGAAGGGAAACCTTGTTCACTCTCAGTGTCTGTAACGTGTATTGTCCAATCTTCCAAGAAATTTGGTCAGAACATTTGAGTGGTTCGATTACAAATTTCGGAACGACTCACAGTCAATTATTTACACAATAACAAACACTCAGCCGCGAATCTACTTCTACCATAAATTATGCAATTCGTCTGAATATTAGTTTAACTATTCATTCTAAACTCCGCCCTTTTTCCCCGCGAAAAACATACACACGTTCGTTCTTGTGACGACAATAGAAATGAAATGAAGTTGTTCATTCTTACAAAATAAGGGAATAATCGAGTTGACATCATATGTTTGGTAAAAATCTGACTGTGAAAGTATTAGGCCAATTAATGAAAATTATATGCTAAATTAACTTATTCTTAACATTTTGATGAAACAAGATATACATCTTGTATAACGTATGTAACTTATGTTGTTTTTTTTAATACGCTGTATAAAATGCAGAAATGATTTGTTTGTCAAATTTTCTAGATCGCGCGTTTAAGCACGTGCATTTACGTTACAATTTCCAGGAAATACCGGATTTACTTTATCTACATTCTGGTTTGTTGCAGAATTTTTATACCACACTTATTTTCCTCCTTTTTCAATGGAAAACAAGTCGCTGGTCGAGGATGAATAACATCTCCTGAATAAGTTATTATACAGGTGCATTTAGTCTTATTAAGTCGGAAAACCACAATTGAACTTCTTGCGTAAATTAACACATACGGTAAATGTACCACTATTTATTTTTTATTTAATTACATTCTTGGGTTTATATGTTTTTTTTTCTTATGCTAAATAAATGTTTTTGTGTGCACACCACACAGTTGTGCGCTATATTAAGATGATAACTAATTGTTGGAGTTTTAATGCACGGGTTGGGTAGTCCGAACATGCAAAACAACGTTGACAAACTGCTATTAATAACAACTGTAAACAATTCTATATACCCAGTAATTATTTTTCTTATTTATTTATAAAAAAGCAGAAACCTACCAGTTTTAACATTAGTTCATAATTTACCATTAAATCTTTTAACAGACGGGCGTGACGCTTAGAGATTACCGTTACATACAAATATGCTTCCAAAACCCGTGAATTACAGCACAACATGATTTAGAGGGTGTCGTATTTTGTAGGTTAAAAAACATGCTTATTTTATTTTATGGGAATATATATATAACATTCTGATCTTAACAAACGATCAATACAAGTGTTCATAAGTACATGTATGTTCAATTATAGAATGTATGTCGGTAACATGTCTTTCACATTATTTAAACTTCTTCTTCCAACAACAATCTGAAATTTATTCTTAAGTAGGTTTTTTATATATACATTAAACAGTTGTGTTTAGTTTGCATTCCCTTAAATTTAACATCAGCGCAACTCTGTTGACAATCAACGTTCTAATTACATATAATTAGCACAATAAATCAATGTCAAAATCGATCACACAGGAACGTCGAACGTTTTATTTATAATACATGTAATAGGGATTTCAAAAGCGGTTACCACAATACGTTTCACAAAGTGTTACACTGTCCTTATATTTGAAGACGACGCAGTATTGTTCCTTACTTGTCTCTAATGACTGACTTCGACAAATGAATTGCATGCTCATTAGCAATAATTATTATTATATGCACATGTTCTACCGATGACGGCAACTTCCAGAACGATGACAAGGGTAATCCAGGACACACCGACCA
>VMBQ01003725.1:0-53353 GCA_007657795.1 Dreissena rostriformis | reverse complement strand
AAAATACATAATTTTTTTACAATTATTAGTTTATATTGATTAAAATATCACGACTGGTTTATTACATTACTTGAAAAAAGTTCATATTTTCAGTATATTCGGTAATAAAATTTCGCGATGTGAAATCGAAAGTACATCGCGAAAATAGGTGACATAACGATATACACACTATAAATAACGCAAGTAGATTGATCATCATCGTCACGTGGTAAACCCAGGAATGCAAATTGTGCATGCGTAGTGAATTGTATATATTTTATATATAAAATGATCAATCTACTTGCATTATTTATAGTGTGAATATTGTTATGTCACCTATTTTCACGATGTACTTTCGATTTCACATCGCAAAATTTTATTACCGAATATACTGAAAATTTGAACTTTTTTTCAAGTTATGTAATATACCAGTTGTGATATTTTAATCAATATAAACTAATAATTGTAAAAAAAATGTGGTATTTTAGAACTTTTCTTTTTTCGTCATTCGTGGTTTAAAGTCCCTTTAAAGATGTACATAAATAGGTCGCCAATGGCATAGTGGATATATATCCCCACTGTGGGAGTGTTTTTTAGATCCCCCAAAAGACACTAAGTACTGGTTCTAACCTTGAAACAGACTCGAGTGTGTTTCAATAAGCCTAAGCCTTTTGATGCAAAATAAATAGGTTTAAATTTAAAGAAGTGAATTGGTTTGTTTCATTTTCAGCCTTGTTAAAAATTGTTCACTAATATTGCAGTGGGAAATTCCTCTATTGATATTAAACTGAGTTTAATTATTTTCTTTTGGCAAAAATGAACATTTTTTTCAGATGACTAAGGATGCCAAAAGTGCTGCAACAATAAGACGGAGAAAAAAACGCAACAGTTTAAGTGATTTTGAGCGATTCAAAAGCAGCAGAGCTTCATTGTCACCTCATGAGCAGATTCGTCAGCATCCAGAAGACAATGAGAGCTATCTGTTTGATGATGAAATTTTAGGTCCACTTATAATCAAGAAGATTATGTCTTCAGAAAAGTCATTATTCTTTGCCCTTGTTTGTATGAGAATTGTTAACTCTTTACTGATTCAAACAAGCTTTGTTCCTGATGAATACTGGCAATCCATTGAAGTTGCACATCATATGGCTTACGGGTAAGTTTGTTCTATAAAGGTGTAGGAATTGTGATTCATGATTCAAGTGATATAGATTTAAAGATAACAAATTTTAGCCCTGTCGACCAAAAATTATCAGAGAGGTTCTTATGTAGCATTTTATAATGGTCATCAAAAATTGTTCAAGTTATGACCATGAAGTCTAAGTTGATGCGTCAGTTCAAAAACATAAATCTTTGCTTATTTCTTGAACATGAGTTTTTCTTTTTTTTCTTTTTTGTATAGAATCTTGCAAAATGACTACCTGTTTGAAGATCATGTGTCCCCAATGTGCATACATGATTAAATTAGGTGAATTCAATCAATTATTTTTTTAAGCCAGAAACAGTTTTTCGTGTCAAAGATCATAACAAGAGAAAAAATACATGTTTCACACACATATACATATTTTCTCAAAGACTATCACAACAAAATACATAATTATGTATTAAGTTTTGGATTGTAATGTTATATGACATGTTTACATTTTTATTATATTATGAAAAAAAAAAGAACTTGATAATTTCAAATCCATAATTTTGGAGCACTTTTTAATGATATAAAGCATATTTTCTAAATCAATGCTCAGAAAGGCTGAGTGTGCGTCCATTTAATATAACTAAGTCATTTCAATGCAACAAAAAGAATGACTCAAGTGAAACGTTTAAAATCAATCAAAAGAAAAATTAAGGCGGCAAGCAAATTTGTGAAAGTGTACTTGTTCCAAGTGAATGTTCATGTTTAACCATAATCATTGATCCCATCTACCATGATTGCTTAGTTTTGTTGTACACACGTTGGTGCCGAACCAATTTATGTGTTTTAAACCTTAGTGTGTTAGGCACTTGAATTTTGAACAACAAATTGCATTAACCTAGGAACACACATTGGGGTCAACCTGACTTTGGCTGCCAGTGAGCGGGGTAGTTTTCCTTGTTTGGCTTAAGTGAAACCTTGTTAGCTCTCTAGAAGAACATCCCCTCAATAAGATCTACCTACCTAGTAACTTTTAAATATATACCTCTTATAGTTTTTGTGATATGCTACGGACAAAATTAAAGTAACAGTACCTGTACTCAAATAAATAAAGGGCAATAACTCTTAAAATAGGGAGCAAGATTTATGGTTCTAAGTGTAAAGTTGAAACCTCATTTAGTTTTTAAGATATGCTGCAGACAAAATTTGACTACAATAACAATAATTATGTTTGATGAAATTGAAAATTGAAAAAGGAACATAACTTTTATAACTTTAACTGTAGGACAATAAAATGGCACATCCAAAACTTGATTTCAGGAACAATCTGAGCAAGTTTGAATGTTGTACATGGAAAACTCTAGGACAACTTTGTCTGACAAATTTCTGTCTATGAACAAACGGACAGACAGACGGATGTCTATGGCTTGAAAGCTTTATATAACAACAAACATTTGAACATGCCTTTGCATTATATATATTCCATTATAACTTCATACATGTCTTCAGTGTCATCAAATATGGCCTCTTGCCAATGCTAATAACTGCGTCCGATACTTTATTCGAATTTAGCACAATACTTATCCAAACAATGGGATTGATTCCGGTACTTACAATTTGTGTTTTTGTACTATGGTTTTGAGAAAAAAAAAATTCATTGACATTTTCTGATCAGTATTTAATACAGGTATGTTTGGATGAGCTTGCCAGACTAAAATATTTTTATGTGAAAACCTCTTTATTTCATATTTCAGATATGGTTATAAAACATGGGAATGGAATAACGGTCTAAGAGGCTATTTATATCCGAGTATTTTTGCCATTTTCTACAAGATTTTGGCAATACTGGGAATCGATAACAGAGTCATGATGGTAAGTTGACAGCCTCATTGATGTACCTGTATTTCAGCTACAAATCCTCTGATGGGCTTTGAATATTTTGTAATTTAATATATTTAACAGTATGCTTGCAATTTAAAATTAATTTATATTTTGTGTTGAAAGTGAAAACATTCAATACTAGAGGTGTCATTTCAACTTTTTATGCCCCCGAAGGTGGGCATATAGTGATCGCACTGTTCGTCTGTCTGTCCGTCTGAAATTCCGTCACACTAAGCGTTTAGGTTTTGAAAAAATGTGGAAAAACACTTTGCGTTTAGGTTTACAAAAATGTGGAAAAAGGGGGCATATGTCATCCTTTGGTGACAGCTCTTGTTTCATCTTCAAATATTGGTCTGTTTCCATTTTACATTCTACAGATTTACATGTAAAAACATGTTACATGTACCACTGTAGAAGCGAGACTTATGTTTGTCAGAATGTTTATCTTAACAATAACTTAGTGAGGTTTTATCTGATTCAAGTGTGTCAAAAATTGAGGTCACAGTGTCAATTTGTAAAAACCCTGTTATCATTCTAGAAGCCACATTGATTACTTAATCTTGATTTTACTTGGTAAGAATTGTTTTCTTGTCAATATCTAGCTTAAGTTTGAATCTTTGCCACATGTGTCCAAAAACTAGATATCCTGGTCAAATTTTAGAAAAAAAAACTTTTTACCACTCAAAGGCCACATTATAACTCAATCTTGATGGCATTTATTCGCTTGCTTATATGAAGCATAATATGCTTGAAGTATAAGCCCAGATGGCCGAGTAGTAAAGGCGTTAGCTTGTTAATCAAAAGTTCAGTAGTTCGCAGATGAATTTAACTTTTTAACCTTTTTTATGCCCCGGGAGGTGGGCATATAGTAATCGCACTGTCCGTCTGTCTGTCCATCTGAAATTCCGTCACACTTTGTGTTAGGTTTCGAAAAATGTGGAAAAACACTTTGCGTTTAGGTTTAGAAAAATGTGGTAAAAGGGGGAATATGTCATCCTATGGTGACAAGCCTTGTTTCTTTCTTAAATTCCATTCTTGTACTATCTCAAGCTCTTTAATATCAATGTTTACATTTATCAACTTAAAACTAAAAAAAGCCAACATCTGTGAACAATTCCCTTTAACGTAAGACATAATAAGCCAGTCTTTACAGTGGACTGTATAGTAAGTGTGAATAAGGTCTTAAACAATACAATACCATATCTTCTAAGAGCAATTTAAATATTTTTTTTAACTAAATTAACTTTCTTTAGTTTCATTATTACTCAGTAATCCAATAAAGAACTGCACTATGTAAAGCTGAGAAATCAGGAGAGCAGATTTTGTTTTCTTTATGAGATGTCAGTTGTATGGTATTTTCAGATCAAGATCCCACGCATCATTCAAGGAGTGATTGCAGCCTGTGGTGACCTCTACCTGTACAAGTTGTCATGGCTACTGAGTGACCGTGCCACTGCCCAGTGGGCATTGTTCTGTCAGATGACTAACTGGTTCATGCTCTATTGTTCCACTAGGACTCTGACTAACAGCACCGAGACAGCACTCGTAACTGCTGCACTCTATTACTTTCCATGGCCTTTGAAAGTTAATTCACAGTAAGAATGAAGGATTCTTTTGTTAGTTTTTTCAGAACATCACCACACAAAAATTGGTTTACAAAAGAACTTACCGGGGTATTATTAAAATGTGATTAATTTTTTTAATGAGATTGAGATTTACATTTATACCTTTAGCTCATCTCAGCACGAAGTGCTTATGGTAAGCTTTTGTGTCGCCTTTTGTCAGTTTTGCCTCAGACTCATGTCTGGTCAACATTGACCTAATTAACGCTAAAGCTGTCCCATTCTTAAAGCTGTCCCATTCTTTGCCCAATCTTCTTGAAATTTGGTCAGCACATAGACCCAATGATATCTTTGCTGAGGTCATAAATGGGTAATGTGGAATCACTATATCAAACTTAGGTAAAACCGTAAAACTTTTTCATACTCTAGAGTTACACGTATGGCCCAACTTTATGATAATGCTCATGACTTGTGTCCAAAATATATATCAGATTAGTTTAAAGGTGGATCGTAAAGGATTCAAAGAACTGTCCATTTGTTAAATTGAACAAACAGGGTGTTTACATTCTAAGACCACAACCATATGATCAGATGTATGCTGGCTTTGTTGCACCGGAAAAATCATAAAAAAGTGATACAAATATATTTTTTTATTTTTTATTGTGCTCAGTGTCCATCTTGCCCTGAACTCAATTGTGTTCACTAAAGAGCTAACTATCTATTCATTTTTATGTCCACCAGTATATACTGGGGGACATATTGTTTTTGCCCTGTCTGTTGGTCTGTTGGTTTGTTTGTTTGTTTGTTTGTTTGTTTGCGCCAACTTTAACATTGGCCATAACTTTTTCAATATTGAAGATAGCAACTTGATATTTGGCATGCATGTGTATCTCATGGAGCTGCACATTTTGAGTGGTGAAAGGTCAAGGTCAAGGTCATCCTTCAAGGTCAAAGGTCAAATTTATGGGTCAAAATCGCTCAAAAGTGGACATAGTGTTTCACAAACACATCTTGTTTGCTTATGCTTACATGTTTAACAACAAAGTATGTTTATTTTTTGTTGAATGATAAATGGTACACATTGGCAGAATTAAGTTTGTTCAAATCATGCACTTGGAGTCAAATTGGCATTTTATGAGTGAGGGGCTGAAAGACTTAATTCAGGGTAATATTGCAAATTCATTTTAACATCTATGATTTTGACGAAACTTCACTGGAATGTTCCGGCAGAGGTCCTCTGTAGAAATTGAATGAATGGTTCCAGTCCATTTATTTAATAACTCAAGAATGCTCACAAGGAGCTTTAAGGATAATGTGATATCGGTTGTCCGTATGTGTGTTCATTTTTTTCTTACATCTTCAACTGAACAGCTGGGCAGATTTAACCAAACATGAAAGGAATGATCCTTAGTTAAAAAAAGAGTTCAAGTTGCGGTTTATAGTCTGCTTCGATATGCATCTTCAGCCGACGGCACATTGACTTATTTCCCTCACCTTAGTTGCCCTCTTTTAGTGTTGCTCAATTGTTCTGGTATGCAGTTTTATTTTAGTATGCAGATCACCAGAGCTGAACATGGATTTAAAAAATGAAAAACCAAAAAAACTTATCTGGAATCATTAGTGTCAAGGGTTTAATATTGTGTGCGTAATTTTATGTAAGGATACTCTACAGAGTTGATCAAGTTATGCCTCTGGAGTCGAAAATTGCCACTTCCCAGGGGTCACATGATATATACTTAAATGTATATAGAAAAATAATATTAGAAACGTCAAGGCTCAGGTTTGTAGTATTTGGCACCTAATATCATAAGGTGTCCTCTAACAAATCGAGGGCTTTTGTCCCTTATCTGTATATAATGAAAACTTACAATATCTGTGTTATTAAACTGCAACAAGGCTAGAAAACCTACTGTTACTCGAATATTTCTCATATTCCCTGCAAAATCTTAAATAGATCATTTGATTAAGATTTTACCACCTTTTTTCTCGAGATCATTAACTTGATAACTCCAGCACATGTGCTGATCCCTTATCCTGTGTAATATTGAAAATCACCATCCATAACTCAAGATTATTTGCATCTATTGTGTAGAGATTGTTTGACAGGGACAAAGCAGAGGATGTACATGTATTCTGAACACAAGTAAATAAGAACAATCTAATTATCTTCAAAGCGAAAATTATGTCCTCTATCTTTTATTAAATCTTTTATAACAGTATACTTTAGTATACCTTTAAAACATGGAATAATACTGTCATCTTAGCAGATTGTTGTACTTTTTCATGCACAAGGTAACATTTATATTGAACTTTGTAATATTTATGTCTCTGACTTATAATTACACTGGCGGTTAAACGGTTTAAGATGTTCTTGAAATTTTCCAACTTATTCATGTGGACACCTCTTTTGATTAAGACCTTCAATAACTCCAGCATTTCTGTCATCCCGATGCAACCTTGAGTTAAAGAAGTTAAACTGTATAATTAAAACTTACAAATCTCCCTTGATATCGCAATCCCCGGGCGGTGGTTTCGTATTTGGGATGTAACATAATTACATTTTAGGATGGTAGTTTGTTCAAATCGTGCCTGTGGCAGTGCTCTGGTGGGGCAGCAAATTTCCGATGTTATCACATAATTTTCATACATAACATAAAAATTGGTCAAAATGAGATATATATCACACACAACAGTTTGGGGGATGAAATTTCCAAAAATGCAAAAAAAACTGGAAGAAATATTCATTTTCTCTAAGAGAACATAGTACTAATCATACTTCCGATTTGTATATGCTTTCTGATCGGTTTAATGCCTGTCATACAATATTTGTTTTTGTGTCCTGTGACATAAAGCTGGGGCATTAGTGTCCTTCGGACACATTGTTAGTTGAGATAAACTTTATTGGTAAAATAACTTTGAAAATCTTTTCTGATCATCTTGAAAATTTGTTTAAATAATGCTTTTTGGGTTAAAAATTGGCCACACCTTTAAACCAACATATGTCTTTGTATTTATGTTTCTGTTCCTAAGATACTAACACAACTGGATCTTAAAGGCAAATGAAAGTCCCCGCTGCTGTTTACTAGATGTTGTGTTGTGTTCAGGCAGTCAGTGAGGAGGTTCCTGTTCCTGGCGGCCCTGTCCATCATAGTGCGGCCCACAGCAGCCATCATCTGGCTTCTCATGTGTGCCTGGCATCTACAGACCAACACACACAGACTAACTGCAACACTCAAGCACTACTTTCTTGTTGGGTAAATACTGATTCAGAAAATAATGTTTTTGTGAAATTACAATTACCAAATCAGTTATATACTTAAGTTATACTCTTAGTTAATCCTAATTATTAAACATAGTATTGTTTGGTCAAGTTGAGACTGAGTTTGAATCTTATTTAAATGCATTAAAGGAGAATCTGACGTGATAAATTCCTTTTCTATAAATATCTCCAGTTTTAAGCCTGCTGATGCCAGCTGTTTCTGTTGTACAGCACGGTGTCCCTGGTGCTGTCAGCCTCACTGGACCGTGTGTTCTATGGAGAGTGGACTTGGGTGCAGTATAACTTCATCAAGTTCAATGTCCTCGGAGGTGGGGGCTCCTTCTATGGCACCCATCCTTGGCACTGGTATCTTACACAGGGCTACCCAGTCATTATGGCTCTGCACTTGGTACCATTTTTACTGGGCATATGGAGCGCCAAAAATAAAGTTCCTCTTCTGGTTATCATCTGGACCATCTTTATATACAGGTACATGTACATGCTTATTGTTGGAGCAAAATTTGCCCATCCTTGTCTACTTTGTTGCACTTTTATGACATTATGCTCTTTGCGCCATTGTGAGCTCACCAGAGTACTAAGTGCTCTAGGTGAGCTATTGTGATCACCATATGTTCTGGATCTGTTGCCATGTGGTGTGCATTGTCTGTCTTAGACTTTTAGCTTGTTGACACCAGAGGTCACATTTTTTACTCAATCTTGATGTAACTTGGTCAGAATGTTCATCTTGACAATATGTAGGCCAAGTTTGAGCCTGTTCATGTGTGTCTAAAAACTAGGTCACCAGGTCTATTTTTATTTAAAAAAACCCTGCATCCTCTCTAAGAGCCACATTCATGACTCAGTTTTAATGGATGTTAATCTTGACCATATCTAGTCCAGAATGGGTCATGTGGGTCCAAAAACTAATTCTACATGTCAAATCTTCGAAACAACAACGTTAAGCTTTTAATTTTTTTCGAATCTGGGTCATGGCCTAGGTCACCAGGTCAATCAAAGAAAAACAACTTTTAGTGTATGAACATGCTAGATCCAATCTTGATAAAATTTAGTCAGAATGTTTTATTTTGACAATATCTAAGCTGAGTTTGAATCTGGATCATGTGTGTCCTAAAACTAGGTCAACAGGTCAAGAAAAAAAATAAAATTGTAACCGCTCTAAAAGCCATGATGATGACTCACTCATGATACAAATTGGTCAGAAATTTATCTTTACAATCTCTAGGCCATAAATGAATCTGGTTTACAGGCGTCCAAGAACACGGTCGATAGGTCAAATCTTAGAAAAACCTTTTTAACACTCTAGAAGCCACATTTATACTGAATGTTGATGAAAATGGGTCAGAATATTTATCTTGACTATATCTAGGACACGTTCTGGGTAAGCTGTGTCATATAACTAGGTCACAAGGTCATACCTGACTGAAAAATCTTTTTACAACTCTAGAAGCCACATTTATGAATAAATTGTAATGTAACTTGATTAGAATGTTGTTTTTGACATTATCACGGCTAAGTTTAATCTGGGTAAGGTATGTCCAAAAACTTGGTCATTAGGTCACTTTTTTGTCAAATTTTGTTTGTCATGCCTCTCTGGTCAAAACTTGCCATGTCCAGGTTACATGATTTCCAGGGATCATATTTTTTTCGGTTTTGTCGGTCCTAGACCGATTGGGGTCATGAAAGACCGATTGAAAATCCCAAACTGTCGGTCCGATTCTGTTCCGACATTCGTAAAAAACGATGTAAAGTCTATAAGTTCCCAATAAAATTCGCTATTCAAGCTCTGTACGTCTGGCTATAACTTACCATCGATAATCCCTTTAATGCCCCCAATTAACAACCCGCTTCTGCTACTCGAGTGCACCAGTGTTGTTTTTGACACCTTATCAGCGATTTATCTGCAAATTATTGATTTTATCAGGCATTCACACCACAGTGTTTTTATGGTAGGGGTCTCTAATTGCTATCGAAAGATGTATCATACAGAAATAAACGCCAATAGGAGGTTTTAGTGTGACGTCACAAGAGGGGTTTTCCGTTACTAAAAATAGATCGGCCATCAATAGCACTAGGTTACAGTAACGTAAAAGATGAACAAAGGGCTTTTGTTTTCGATAAATCGATAACAAAAAATCCAAAATAAACACGAAAAACCCAAAATAATATTACAAATATATCATATTTAGTACCAAGAAATGTTTATTCATAAATATAATTTCCTTTTTATAAAAATACGAATTAGTTATTAGCATCAGAGTAAAGGTGGTCGGAAGACTAAATACTGACAAAACAAAACTATAAATTAGCCGTATTCTTTCTTAAAGTAAGACTTTAATAAATGATTTCTCAAAAATAATAAAACATATATAATAATTTGATTATAATTGTAATTGGTGTCGATTTTATAGTGTTATTTTTCATCAGCGATCAAAATTTAGTGCAAGAGGTGCCTTTAATCAATTACCGGTATAAAACAAAGCCCTAAAAAGCGCAATACATTACAATTTGTAAATAAAGTTTTTATTTTCTTTTACATTGAATTAATTTTCGTTTATCATTGAATGAAAATATTAATAAATAAGCTGAAAAACCCTGAATATTTTGCAAATTGAACTGTCTTTTGCATGTACATGGATATTGAAAGCTCTTTACTAGTGATAATGAGTGATAAAAATCTAGCATTTTATGATGCCGTAAATCTATACATTTAATTTATTTTACGCAAGTATTTTATATCCCTATTGTGATCAAAAGTGATTGCTTGTTTTCATGATGATGTTTCGAACACTGCGGTAACGTACGATCTTTACATTGATTTGTATAGATTTATATAGTAAATTACTTTACAAATCTTTTCTGAAAGAACAAGGGAAAGGTGTTTAATATTTGGTATTTAGCATCCTTTACTGGTCCTCTGCCAGGGGTAATGTGATTTATAAAGATTTGTATAGTAAATTATTAAAAAAATCTCCTCTGAAACCTTAAAAGATTAAATATTGTGTGTGTAACATTGTGATCATATCATTTATTCAAATCATATCCACGGAGTCAAAATTTGCCGTTCCTGTGATGTGTTTTTTTCTACATTGAATAAGACAGCATTTAACTTTGTATTTGAATTATATAGCGCACACAAATCTTAATGTACAAATCACACAGCTTTGATACTGGTTTATGATGTGTGATATCAGAATGCGGTCAGTTGTTTAAAAGGGGGGGGGGGGTATTATCATCAGGTGCTGATGTTATGTCCCTCCCGATGACACGCCCTTTCTAGGGCATAAATTCCCTACCATATGACACACCCTTTTTGGAAAATTTCTACCCAACCCGATGACATGCGCTTTTTGGAGTTTTTATGCCCGCACCGATGATTATCCCCCTCCCATTTTAATAATGATCGGAACCAATCATTATGTAAGAAAGTAATCAAAAACACATTACATCAGCACTTTATAATTGTGGACTAATTGCACTTGGTTTAATTGTCTTTCTTTGTTTTTGCCCGAAGCATTACTCGTTTACTTTAAGAGATTCAAACATGAACATGTAAAGATAGATAAATCTCATTAGGGAGAAGTGCAGTTCACAAAACAGTATCTCTGCACTTCATAATTATCAAGTAACAGCTTTTAATTAAATTTTTATGTTCTGGAAGCGTCTACTTTCTGTTTCTGCTCTCTTTTCTTTGAACAAATTAAAATATTTTTTATGAAACTTCATAGATAATTGGTAAGGGATTGAAAGAGGTTTGGATGTGCTCACAATGAAGGGAATATCAAAAGTAGAAAACAGTTTTCACCCGATTACTCTAAAATGAACATAAGATAGTATTTAAACTTTATGCATAGATACTTTACATGAAGACTTCACTTGGGATGTTATAGTGGTGGATGATATACATTGATGGTCACTGTCACTGTTGCTAAAAACAGTTTCTGAATAACTATGGAAAGCATTGAGCTGTTATATTGGAACTTCATTCATAGATTATACTGACAAACTAATATTACATGTCAGACACACATTTTTAGCTCGGCTGTTTTCGAAGAAAACCCGAGGTATTGTAAAAGCCCTCTCGTCCGCCGTCCGCAGCGTCCGAAAACTTTAACATTGGCCATAACTTTTGCAATATTGAAGATTATATTCGGCAGGCATGTGTATCTCATGGAGCTGCACATTTTGAGTGGTGAAAGGTCAAGGTCATCCTTCAAGGTCAAAGGTCAAACATTTTTTTTTATTGTTTTTTTGGTTTTTCATGTGTATCTCATCGACCTGCACATTTTGAGTGGTGAAAAGGTCAAGGTCAATGATGACCTTCAAGGTCAAAGGTAAAAAAAACAAAATCCAAGCACCCACAGCTGAGCGTTGGCATCCGCTTGACGGTGCTCTTGTTATTAATCTGCTCAACCACGAAATCAAATGTTCAACACATTTTTACATCAAAAGTTTAGAATCAGACATTGTAACAACATTTACAAATTTAAGATCCAATGAATATGCTCAATTTTTTTCGAATCCATGACATTTTATTATGCTCCCCATATATATACATGTATATATTGGGGAGCATATAGTCGCCGCTTCGTCTGTCTGTGCGTGCGTGCATGTTTTTTGTCCGGGCTATTTCTCAGCAACTTATGACCGGAATTCAATGAAACTTTATGGGAAGCTTCATTACCAACGGGAGATGTGCATATTATCAGCGGGTTCTGGTCGGATGATTTTTCACAGAGTTATGGCCCTTTGAAATTTTCCATTAACTGTACATATCGTTCAATTTTTCTTGTCCGGGCTATTTCTCAGCAACTAATGACCGGAATTCAATGAAACTTTATGGGAAGCTTCACTACCAAGAGGAGATGTGCATATTATCAGCGGGTTCTGGTCGGATGATTTTTCACAGAGTTATGGCCCTTTGAAATTTTCTATTAACTGTACATATAGTGCAATTCTTGTCCGGGCTATTTCTCCCCAACTACTGACTGGAATTCAATGAAGCTTAATGTGAAGCTTAACTACCTTGAGGAGATGCGCATGTTATTAGTGGGTTCTGGTTAGATGATTTATTTAGAGAGTTATGGCCCTTTGAAATTTTTAAGTTGCTATACCATCCATCATATTATTTTGTCCAAAGTTATGCCCCTCAAGAGGTTTCCTTTTATCCGAATATATAGTGCAATATTGTGACAAAAAAAAACTTTGGGGAGCATCACCCGTCTCCGACGGTTTCTTGTCTTGACTTGCTGGGGAGCATATTGGGTTGGTGGGATCAAGGGCACCATTTATAAAAATGAAAATTGTTTCTGATCAAAATATACATAATTATACCCCCATTACCAATTGGTAATGGGGGCTATATAGGAGTCACTTTGTCGGTCGGTCTGTCTGTCTGTCTGTCGGTCTGTCCTGAAAATTATCCGATCTTCACCAAACTTGGTCAGAAGTTGAACCTTGATGATGTCTAGGTCAAGTTTGAATATGGGTCAAGCCGGGGGGTCACTTAGTGCGTTTTAAAGCGAAAGTTTGTCCGGGCCATAACTATTTCATTTATCATTAGATTTTAAAATGACTTGGTACATTTGTTCACCATCATTGGATGGTGTGTCGTGCGAAAGAATTACGTGGATATCTCCAAGGTCAAGGTCACACTTTGAGTTCAAAGGTCAAATGCTTGTCCGGGCCATAACTATGTCGTTCATTGTGAGATTTTAAAATCATTTGGCACATTTGTTCACCATCATTGGACGGTGTGCCGCACGAAAGAATTGCGTCCATATCTTCAAAGTCAAGGTCATACTTTGAGTTCAAAGGTCAAAAATGGCCATAAATGAGCTTGTTCGGGCCATAACTATGTTGTTCATTATGAGATTTTAAAATCATTTGGCACATTTGTTCACCATCATTGGACGGTGTGTCGCGCGAAAGAATAACGTCGATATCTTCAAGGTCAAGGTCACACTTTGAGTTCAAAGGTCAAAAATGGCCATAAATGAGCTTGTCCGGGCCATAACTATGTCGTTCATTGTCAGATTTTAAAATCATTTGTCACATTTGTTCACCATCATTGGACGATGTGTCACACGAAAGAATAATGTCGATATCTCCAAGGTCAAGGTCACACTTTAAGTTCAAAGGTCAAAAATGGCCATAAATGAGCTTGTCCGCACCACACTATGTCGTTCATTGTGAGATTTTAAAATCATTTGGCACATTTGTTCACCATCTTTAAACGGTGTGTCGCGCAAAAGAATTAGGTCGATATCTCCAAGGTCAAGGTCACACTTTGAGTTCAAAGGTCAAAATGGCCATAAATAAGCTTGTCCGGGCCATAACTATGTCGTTCATTATGATATTTTAAAATTACTCGGTACATTTGTTCATAATCATTGAACGGTGTGTCATGCGAAAGAATTACGTCGATATCTCCAAGGTCAAGGTCACATTTTCAGTTCAAAGGTCAATAATGGCCATAAATGAGCTTGTCCGGGCCATAAGTATGTCCTTCATTGTGAGATTTTAAAATTACTCTGTACATTAATTTTGTTCGCAGTCATTGGATGGTGTGTCATGTGAAAGAATTCAAGAGTTCAAAGGTCAAAATGGCCATAAATGATAATGGCATAATAATTCTTAAAAATTGCCATAAATTAGCTTCTATTGTTTTGTGAGACAGCATGCGAAATATTCTGTGTCAATGCAGCATGTGGGGGTGTATGTCTGTGACAAAGCTCTAGTTAATTGGGCTTTTGTAATGCAATCAAATTTTCTAAAAGCTGAGATGTACTTAGCATCAGAATCTTCTGCTTTAGCAATTGGTGCAAGTAATATGTGTTGTGTTGATTTTATATATGAGAAATTTGTTATTAATTAATACCTGATACCATCACACTATTTGTATTTCAGTTGCCTGGCACACAAAGAGTTCAGATTTCTGATGCCAATACTACCATTAAGCTTTCACTACTGTGGCTTGTTTTTCCAAACCTATTGCAAGAAACCAAAACTGAAAAAGCAACTGATGAAAAGAGATGCTCAAGCTACTCTTTGTTCTGATAGGAAGAAAGATGTCACTATGAGTAGTCAAACCAAACACTCTGCAGCATCCAGTGAAGAACCTCAAGACACCAGTTGGAGTAGCAAGCAAATCAAAGGCATTCAGAGCATAAATATCCATAATACTAACTTAAACATTCAAGATTTTTTGGTTAAAGATAATACTTCAGGAATCTATGAAAAAACACTTCAACAGAAAGATTTTTCAGACATGGCAGAAATATCACGGAAGCAGAATGAAGTTCATAAAACACATTTATTTAGAGCTAAATTGCTTGTCATATTTCTTTTACTCGTAAACATTCCAGCAACCATGTATTTTAGTTTGATCCACCAACGAGGGACCATTTATGTCATGAAGTTTTTGCATGATGTCAGTTATGAGCAACATACAGATGTTTTATTTCTGATGCCATGTCATTCTACACCTTACTACAGGTAAAATAGTATTTAGGTTTATTTATGGGATGTGACTATTTAGGTTTATGTATGGTATGTGACTCGATTTTAATGTCTAAAGAACAGTATTGGTCTATGGATATCCTACTGATTAATTCTGTGAGTTTGTTACCAGTTACCTTACAATAACCAGTCATTCTTGTGAACATGCTGCATAATGTTTGATTTATGCATTTCGTGGAACTATCTTGTTCTAGGGTAATGTGAAAAACAACCATTTGCTGTCTTCCATTTTTTTAGGGCTTCTTGATTGACTCCAAACAGTCTATATACTTACTACACAATATCCATATTTGTGCCCCCCCCCCACACCATGGGTATAATTCTTTTCAGCTGACCATCAGTCAGTCAGTTGTTGCTGGGATGGTTGATTTGTAGAACATTAAACTCAGCAAGTTATCTTGGAAGCTTTGACCTACAATCATGCACATTTGGTATGGTGATTACTTGGGAAGAAAGGAGTACTATTATTGTTTTTGAGGTCAGCAGGTCACAGTTCAAGGTCACAGTGGTTTGTAAAATAAAAGGTTTTAGTGCCATAAATAGTAAATACCCATTATTACCACACATAATTTTGAATTTGAATTCTGATAAAACACTATCTGAAAATTGGCCTGTAATCCCTTATAATTGGATATGTTATGGTATTTACTGCAGTAAATGTGTTCAAAAATGAAATCTCTGTGTAAGGCTTTACATTCTCTTTGACATGATATTTACAAAAACCTGGTCCAGCCAGTTTACTGACCAAGATACTGTACAGGAATATCTTGGGGACTCTTTACGCTGACTGATATCTTAATTGGATCTTAATGGTGGGGGAGAAGGGGGGGGGGGGTTGAAATAATTGAAAAATTATTTTCAATTCCTGTAAGTTGAAGGGCATTTATAAATGTTTTACACATATCTCTTGTTTGCTTTCAGTTACCTTCACAGAAATATCAGCATGCGATTTCTTACATGTGAACCAAATTTGAAACAAGAAGAAAACTATGTGGATGAAGCCGATGTATTTTATAGTGATCCAGTATTGTGGCTTAAGTTGCAATATGCTGCCACTGCTGCACCATGGCCATCACATTTAGTATATTTCAACTCCTTGCAAAATGAGTTGAGTCAGTATTTACTGCAGAATGGCTACAAGGATTGTGCTTACCTATTTCACACACATTTACCAGAGGGCAGAGTGGGCAGTCATGTAATTGTTAGCTGTAGATAGCACGCTGTATTGGTATTACACCATACCAATATAGAATACAAACGGACCAGATGGTTTTCCAGTGTTCCTGTTTATTGAGGGTTTATGGAAAATTACAATTATGCACGAAGATTATGATTATTTTGATATATTATTTTTTTAAGGATTAATTTATGCAATATACATGTATATTTTGACAATATTAATATAATGTGCTTCACTTGGTATAAAATGCCCAAAAACTATGGTAAAAGGCTGAAATTTGACAAATATTTAAACCATTGGGTAAACTTCACCTTCATATTTGGATTGGGATGCTTTTGATATATCTAGAGTTATGGCCCTATTTATCCTTCGCCAAAAGGTTTAGGGATATAAAGTGTTTGTCTAACTCTTTTATGCCCATCTGCTCCTAGGAATGCTGGGCTATGCATGCGATTGTCTTTAAACTTTTACAAAATAATTATCTCCAAGTGCTATAGAAGGTATTTTTAAGGTTTCTCAATTGAGTAATTTTTAAGGGGTTATTGCCTTTTGTTTAAAATTACAAATAAAATCTTCTGTGGGCAACTCCTTCTACATTTTGCATGCGATTATTTCAAACTTGTTAAGAATGATTATTTCAAAGTGCTCCAGCTGACATTGTCATGGTTTTGCGAGTTGGTTAATTTTTAAGAAGTTATTGCCCTTTGTTTTAAGTTACTTACCATTATTAACACTTCTGATTGCAAATCATACATTTTGCTTGTTTTTTTTTTTATCAAACTATTACAGAATTAATATCTCCAAGTGCTGTAGAGCATATTGAGTTATTTTAAAATTTAAATTGCGTATAAAAGCATCTGTGCACAACAAGTATTCAGGTACATTTTGTGTACATATTTTGAGTGCGATTTTCTCCAAACGTGTATAGGATAGTTTTTCTGCAAGTTCTAAAGTGCATATTGTGAAAGTGTCATGATTGGGTTATTTTAAGAGCTATTGCAACTTGTTTAAAATTACATATGAAATCTTCTGTACATAAGTATCTATAAGTGCTTTTTGTCAAGGTTGTGTAATAGGTTTTTTTTTAATGAGCAATTGTCATTTGTTTAAAATTAAACAATGCTAGGGCATTTAGTCGCATTTTTCTTTTTTACTTTAAAATTCAATGCAACTCTACTGTACTCTACGACAAAATTGCACTGTACATGTAGGTGAGGTATACACGGTCTGTTACAGCTTCTTGTGTAGCAAAAAAACAACACATTTTTGTCGAGCCTGCTTGCGGAAAGCTTGACATAGCCCATGTATAGCCATCATGCTGGTCAAGTGTATGTGCATGCATGTGTGTCAGCGCTTGATTGTTTTGTGCTTTGTTATTCATTGTGCAATTGTAAAAAAACTCACCACGAATGACTTCCATTAGGAGAAAGCGGGTCGTGTGTAAATCATTTCTCCTTACCTCAAAGGTCAAGGTGACATTTGTATGGACTGTTACTTCATCATTCATCATGCAATTTAAAAATTATTGACCACAAATGTTCACCATTTTGAGACTGTTTATGTGTTACAGCCATCTCCCTATATCAAAGGTCAAAGATAAAGGTCAAAGGTTAAATTCGGCTGTAAAACAGCTTTTCCAGACAGTAACTTCAACCTTCATCACACAATTTAAAATTACTAATCAGCAATGTTAACTTCATGGAAAAGCTTTGTCAAAGGTCAAGGTCACACTATAGGCCAAAGGTCAAACATTTTAATGGTCCAGCATGTTGAATAATTGACAATGGGCTCAACATGTTGCAGACAGGAATTTAGTTGATATTGTGTTCCGCCTAACTCAAAAAGCATTGCTTTAAGGAGTTAAACCGTCATGTAATCATGCTCGCCTCCATATTTTTTATACGCCCGTTTTTAGCTCACCTGAGCACAACGTGCTCATGGTGAGCTATTGTGATCGCCTTTTGTCCGTCGTCCGTCGTGCGTCGTCCGTCGTGCGGCGTCAACATTTACCTTGTGAACACTCTAGAGGTCACATTTATTGTCCAATCTTCATGAAACTTGGTCAGAACATGTGTCTCAATAATATCTTGGACGAGTTCGAAAATGATTCCGGTTGGTTGAAAAACATGGCTGCCAGGGGGCGTGGCAGTTTTCCTTATATGGCTATAGTAAAACCTTGTTAACACTCTAGAAGTCACATTTTTAGTCCAATCTTCATGAAACTTGGTGGGAACATGTGTCCCAATAAAATCTTGGACAAGTTCAAAAATGGTTTCNCAACAAGCAGTGCAGCATAAATGATTATGATTCGTAGAGGAAGTTTTATTGCAAGAAATCGCCCCTTTCGCAAACAAAGTCACTCAACTTTGGAGTGTATACAAAACGCGTTTTGATACAGAAGAAAACAGTTTTGCAACAAAACTGCATAATGAAGCTTCTACAGCTTGGATTGTTGGCGCTCATGCTGCTATTGGGCTCCCAGACAAGAGCCGAGAATGGTAAGATTAGATTTGAAATCATATTTTATATGCTTATGTTTTATTCTTGTCATTGTAAAGAAAATGCGGCTTGCTCTTTTATTATGCGCTTTAAGACATAAGTCTAAGACATGAACAGCGAATTTTGTTTGGAACTATCACTCTTAGTGTTTATTAAACCTTTATTTTTAGATGCATTGTGTCTTATTTTTTGTTGAAGTAATGTAAATCTCATGCATGTTGTTTTTTTTTAAATACCGGCATTTGAGGCATTAAAGCGTTTCTATTTTGAAGCAAAAAAAAAATGAAATAAAATAATTTTATAGATGAATGGTCGGTCGTTAAGGTGGACAAAGACCGGCTGTGCATTGCCCGTTCCAAACTGCTATTCAATTTATATCATTTGATCGTTTGTGTTGTGCGTTTTGTCTTAATGTTTATAGACGTTTCGCTTTAAAAAGACCGGTCTTATCTTACAAAAAAATCAAAGAACTGACAGTACTTGTGTGACGATGCTTTTGAAGAGTATAGATATAAAAGCATAAAAAAATGGGTACGAAACAAAATTTGGGTACGAAAAAAAAAATTGGGTACGAAAAAAAAAATTGGGAACGAAAACAAAATTGGATAAAAAAAATAAATTGGGTACGAAAAAAAATTGGGTACAAAAAAATTTGGTGCGAAAAAACTTGGGTACGAAAAATGTTGGGTACGAAAAAAATTGGGGGTAAGGGGAAGTAGTACCTGTGGGGAACTAGACCCTTTCAGCGGAACTGGGAGGCGGGTTACATTCTCGATCAAATCTAAAAATAACTACATTTGGGTTTTTCCCAGCGTCACAGCGTTTGAAGTGCCATCTGGCAGTTTCGTGTCTGGTTCCTGTCCCGAACCTCTCGATAAATTTGAAAGAGGACGGGAACAAAGCTGCCTTTACCTTTATCAATGATAATCAGCGAGGTATGCCGATTGAGAAAATTATGCTAACTCAATCGGACTGGCTCGGTCTTTTAGGGCCTTTACCTTTATCAATGATAATCAGCGAGGTATATTGATTGAGAAAATTTATCTAACTCAATCGGACTGGCTCGGTCTTTTAGGTAGGTCGCCATTGTAAAGAATGTTTTCATGGTATGATAACTTAAACGAGCTGCTGAAGCAGCATAGTCAAAAACCCGTTCTATTTTTAGACACGGTACAATGCACTTACGTCACAGGAAGTAGTTTTATCCAATTTCATAATTTGTTCGTATTTTTGTAATGTGTCTTCGTATTTCTTTTGTACCCGAATTAATTGCAACATATTCATACAAAATGATGCTATGCAACCAACATCAAAACAGTTTAAAAAAAGCTTTCTTAATTATTATGCCACAAGTGCACAATAAAGTTAAAGACGCTGACCCAATATTTAAAACAAAAGTCTTCTAATCACATGTTACCATGGTTACTGATTCAATCCATACGACATAAACTGCATTTTGTCCGTTTTTCCACAGAAAATTGCGTAGATCTTCTAAACGCGGCGAATGGGGGTTTGTCTAGTGGGCCGTTCATTGTCTACAACGGGGGTAGATGCATTCACGTCTACTGCCAGTTCAATAACGGTCACGTACTGACGTTCCTTTCGCCTATGACGTCAGGGAGCGTGGACATGTCCCGTCTCTATAACAACAAAACCGTTGCAATCGTACACCATATCAGAGCGGACGCCAGACAGCACGTCGCTACACTTAAACAGCTCAGCAAGTTTTCCAACGTTCCACTGTCTGTCCAGTTCAACGCAAATAGCGGCTACCAGGGGCCAATAAATTCAGCAATGGCGCCGTACGTATTTGTCGGCTTTATACCTAAGAATATGACGCAGTTACGTGACGTACAGGGATGGAACGTCAACGGCGAGGACTTCACGTTCGTAAACTGCGACGCCAATCCGAACAGTTACTTTGCCGCATTGTTCAATCACCACCACAATGGCTACACGAATTACGTCGGGTATTACAACGCGCTTATGTTCGCGTGGTACGATCGGTCAACAGCCGTATCCACCCATGAGAACCTTCCCAGAAACTTCTTCACTCCTTTCTTTGAGATCCACCATGGTGGTTGCGGGGGGTTCAGCAGGGGAACCAATGTACCAGATATTCAAGGTGTGGCTGTTGGAGTTAGATCAGGTAATAATTTGAAATGCGGCTCTTAAATACCAGCAAAGATCATTAACAAGAAACCAATTATTAAATATAATTACTTAACTTGTTGTATAAAAAAATTGAAATATATCGCAATGTTTTGAAAAATTGAAGAAAAACCGACAGCAACAAGGTTAATTGTGGGTCTGTTCGTTTGCCGCACAAGTTGATTAATGAACTTAAACAGTATAATTATGTCAATGCTTTTTTTCAGAGATCACATGTGCTTACCCCAAACCCGTTCAGCATGCTTCATTGTCGTACTCGGGTTTGAGTCCCGGCAACTCCGTGACGTATACATGTGAGCCGGGTTACATCATGGTCTCCGGCGACGCTGTGCGCACGTGTAACGGGAATGGTGGGTGGACTGGGACCGAACCTAAATGTCGAGGTCGGTATTGACGGCATTGGGTCATCTTCAAAGATTATTGCTTGGCTGATGTTTATTTGTAAAAATATAAAATACATAATAAAATGACTCGTAAAACATTTCCATGAATAGCTTATTTCAATTTTCCGTGTTTTTTTCCATATCATTTTGTAATAACGTGATTGTTAAATTTATGATTTTCAAAGATTCTGTCCAAAAATTGAACATTAAATAAAGATGTGTTGAATCAAAACTGCATGGCAAAACTATGTCTGTTATGCTGATCTTTGCAAGACATTATCATTAATAGGGTCTTTGTAAGTAATTAACCAGTCGCCAAAAAATGTATTGCTACGCACACTTCGATTTCCTACATACTTACAAAACTTGTATCAATTATACGAACCTTTTTGTTTGTCTGATAAAATATATATATACATCCATGAAGGTTCATGTTGAAATCGTATATAGCTTCTGAGATATAGCCCTGAAAAGTTTGTGACAGAGGGACATCATACAAAAACAACAAAGGAAAATACCTTTTATTTTAGAAAGTGTACGGCTATAGATTGTCTGCATGGCACTTCTCCTTATTGATATCTATACGCTTATGAAGTTTCATTCTGAGATAAAGCCCTGTGACAGATGGGCGGACTGACGGACGGACAATGTAAAAACTATATGAATCCGCGATTGGCGAGGGATAAAAGTATAAGCTTACCGTCTAATGTTTTATGTTGCTTAGATAAAGGACCTTTAAACCAATACACTATGTTACAGTCCAGAACTGTGTGACTTTGCAAAACAATGCTGCTGGAAAACTGAAGAGTGGGCTGTACCAAATCAACCGCGGAGGAAAGAACTTTCACATTTACTGTAACTATGGTAACGGCGACGGATACGTCTACGTTTCACCTTCGGTTCCGAGCGACGTGGACCTGAACATGGCGTCCTTGTCTGACGATAGTAGCCTCGTTAAAGTCATCCACAGGCGTCAGAATGGCAACCAGTATGAGGCGACAATTCAACAGATTGCTGCCTTCAACACGTTATCAGTCTCCGTGCAGTTCAACAAGCATGATGGCTATAAAGGCCTACTCAACGCAGCCATGGGTCCATACGTCTTCACAGGATTCGTACCTCTGTCTCACAACGTGAAGCAAGGCGTACAGGGCTGGAAGGTCAACGGAAAGGAGTTCACGTTCACAAACTGCGACGGCAATCCCAACAGCTACTTTGCGGTGCTGTTCAATGCCAAAGGTGCCGGCTACACATCATATAAAGGCTGGAGGAATAACCAGATGTACGCTTGGTATGATCTGGCGACCCTGGTTCCGGTCAACGACTCACTTCCGTTGGCCATGTTTTCGCAGAATTATGAGATCCATCACGGCGGATGTGGAGGGTACAGCATTGGAACAACCGTTAGCGACATCACAGGAGTCACGATTGGTCAGCGATTTAGTAAGTGTGATAATTGTTATAATTTATAAACATTTCAGTAATTATAACCATGTGGTTTACATCCTTAATTTTATATAAATATGACAGCACTGTGTAATTTAGTTTTGTTTAGTACTTATAGCATATGTCATTTAACTGTGTTATATCTAGAAATTAAGTTTTAAATATCTAATATTAACAATATCAATCGATTGTTTGTCTTATTTTACGTTTCACTAACATTTTAATTAACTGTGCTAACATTAACGCGGGAATCTTATCATGTGGATGACGCACATAACTATGTATTATTTCAGTTACTTCCCTTGCCCGTTGGTTTCTTTTTTCTATCTTATTATGAATTTATAGAAATTATCTTAAATGAGATTTGTATTCACACTTTGCAAGAATTACATTAAACAAACACCGATTTATTGTTTTGCATTGTAGTTATCACATGTTCGGAACCCGATGACGTCAGAGACGCAACAAAGACGTTTGGCAGCGTCAAGCCTGGCTCCGTAGTGACGTACATCTGTAACCCTGGATACACGAGCTCAGGGGATCTCGTGCGCACGTGCACGTCGTCCGGTGGCTGGTCTGGCGTACAGCCCACGTGCACACGTTAAATCCATCGCCGTTGTCTGCTTTTGTATTGCTCGCCAACATTACACTATATTAGCATAATTTACACACGTAATTTTTTTTTCTAAATGCATGCTCGGCTTAGTTCGTGCAAATGTTTCACCGGTTTAATGACAACATAAACATTTATTTGCTCATCTCCACTACATAAATGGTATGGTGATTTATGTTAACTTTATACCTTTTTGCTAACTGTTTATTTTTTGTTTGTGTTTTTTTTCTTCACAAAATACGGAAATTTGAATGCCTTGTCATTTTGACATATTCTTTGTAAATGTATGTGTTTAGATGTACTATGTGCAAGTCTTGAATAAAAGGTCGTTCTGTCTGTCAATACAGAACTTAGTTGTTGTATTTATTAATCTCAATTCCGAAACGGAAACAGATTTATTCATTTTAAATGTGTTTCAAAATAATCATTCAACAGGCCAGTATAGATTAATATTGGCGAGCTACAGACGGCAACAATATTATATTTACCAAAAACATTACATGTATAATTGATAATTATAATTCGTAAAACAAAAAACATTTTGTTGATATTATAGACGTAAACCTACCTTCTTCTGAACAGCACTGCATAACAGATACCCGAGAAGCATAAATCATTGTTCAATGAATGTTAGTTTATTTTACGGAGGCAAATAATGTTGCGAAAGCCACATTGAAACAACATTTAATTTTTGACGATGCCGTTTCAGCAGCTCGTCAAAGTTATCATACCACGAAACAATTCTTTACAATAGCGACCTACCTAAAAGACCGAGCCAGTCCGATTGAGTAAGCTAAATTTTCTCAAAATTGAAAGTACCTTGAGTTAGTTAAATTTATCAATCGGCATACCTCGCTGATTATCATTGATAAAGGTAAAGGCAGCTTAGTTCCCGTCCTCTTTCAAATTTATCGAGAGGTTCGGGACAGGAACCGGACACGAAACTGCCAGGTGACACTTCAAACGCTGTGACGCTGGAAAAACCCCAAATGTAGTTATCCCCACGCTGACACGTTGGACTAGCCTGTGTCAGACCAGTTAGACTAGCTTGTGTCAGACAAGTAAGACTAGCCTGTGTCAGACAAGTTGGACTAGCCTGTGTCAGACAAGTTTGACTAGCCTGTGTCAGACAAGTTGGACTAGCCTGTGTCAGACAAGTTGGACTAGCCTGTGTCAGACAAGTTGGACTAGCCTGTGTCAGACAAGTTGGACTAGCCTGTGTCAGACAAGTTGGACTAGCCTGTGTCAGACAAGTTGGACTAGCCTGTGTCAGACAAGTTGGACTAGCCTGTGTCAGACAAGTTGGACTAGCCTGTGTCAGACAAGTTGGACTAGCCTGTGTCAGACAAGTTGGACTAGCCTGTGTCAGACAAGTTGGACTAGCCTGTGTCAGACAAGTTGGACTAGCCTGTGTCAGACAAGTTGGACTAGCCTGTGTCAGACAAGTTGGACTAGCCTGTGTCAGACAAGTTGGACTAGCCTGTGTCAGACAAGTTGGACTAGCCTGTGTCAGACAAGTTGGACTAGCCTGTGTCAGACAAGTTGGACTAGCCTGTGTCAGACAAGTTGGACTAGCCTGTGTCAGACAAGTTGGACTAGCCTGTGTCAGACAAGTTAGACTAGCCTGTGTCAGACAAGTTAGGTAAGCCTGTGTCAGACAAGTTAGACTTGTCTGTATCAGACACGTTAGACTAGCTTGTGTCAGACAAGTTGGACTAGCCTGGGTCAGACAAGTTAGACTAGCCTGTGTAAGACAAGTTAGACTAGCCTGTGTCAGACAAGTTGAGCTAGCCTTAGTCAGACAAGTAAGACTAGCCTGTGTCAGACAAGTTAGACTAGCCTTTATCAGACAAGTTGGACAAGCCTGTGTCAGACAAGTTGGACTAGCCTGTGTCAGACACGTTGGACTAGCCTGTGTCATTCAAGTTAGACTAGCCTGTGTCAGACAAGTTGGAATAGCCTGTGTCAGACAAGTTGAACTAGCCTGTGTCAGACAAGTTGGAGGATTTACAAATCTTTCCTTATATTCTATTCTTATTTTTTAAAACTATAAACCTTAACCTTTAAGCTTGTTATGGTCTATGTGTCACAATGGTCGAAAATGAAAACAAATCAATGCATGTTTTTCTCTTGATGTCAAGAACAAAAGATAAGCTAATATAACATCGATGCGGCGAGGGGATACGCGTCGGCCGCTGCCGCGCCATTTCCAGTTATTTTAAGATTTGATCGAGAATGTTACCCGCCTCCCTGTTTCGCTGAATGGGTCAAGTTCCACACGGGTACAATTTCCCCGTACCCCCAAACTTTTTTTCGTACCCAAATTTTTTTCCGTACCCATTTTTTTTCCGTACCCAAATTTTTTTTGGCATAATTTTTTCGTACCCAAAATTTTCGTACCCATTTTGTTTTTTCGTTACCATTTTTTTCGTACCCACATTTTTTGTCGTACCCATTTTTTGTTCATACACATTTTTTTGTTCGTACCCAAATTATTTTTCTTACCAAATTTTTTTTGGCAATTTTTTTTTCGTTCCCATAATTTTCATACCCAATTTTGTTTTCGTACTCTAAATTTTCGTACCTACGTACACAATTGTGGTGATGTAGATAAACTTAAATTGATGCTTTTATATCCATCGTCTTCAAAAGCATCGTCACTACATTACTGTCAGTAATTTGATTCTTTACCTTGTCAAAAGTGTGTGCATTATGTTGATTTTATACTATATTTTAGTGTGCATGATGTATTTATGTGTCAAATATCAGCGTCAATAAATCCATATTTAAATCCCACATTGTGCCTTTCCTAAGCTGTAAATTGAATGCGATTTTCCTTTCTCGTTGTTTAAATAAACGCTTATACGCCTTACAAAATATCGCACTAGAGTACTTATCTGGTGACCAGAATATGTAAATGCAAAACCATGCGAGCACAAGTAACACATTCGTGTCAATCATATATCATACACGCAAATTGTATTTGCATATATCCATATGGAATCGTTGTGACAATTGTCAAAGGATATTATTTGCCAATTCTCATTCATTTTATGATATTTGTTAGTAACAATCAGGAAAGACCCTGTTATTTTTCCCGAGCCTTATTCATTTGTTTTGTATTCCGTTTTGAGTTTTCGATCATGTTTGCTACCATCGCACATATTATCTAAATAATGTCAAGATTGGAACATTATCTGTCATCGAGCATCCTTATTGAAGAAGGAAATATCGCAAATAGCGTACCAAATGTTTTATGAAAAAAAATGTTTGATCGACATGCCTATCCATGTTTTGGTGATGATAGATAAAACATTCGTTTCCGCCTTAAGACACAGACAATTTACAACGCATTTAATATTACATATTTGCCAAGGCAGTGAACAAAATGTTGTCTTGCAAACAATGACATACATTAACATTCGAATACTACATAACAAACGCTTACAAGCGTTAAATATTTCATTGTGCATGATGTATTTATATGTCACATATCAGCGTCGATAAATCCATATTTAAATACCACATTGTGCATTTCCTAAGCTGTAAATTGAATGCGATTTACTTTTCTCGTTGTTTAAATAAACGCTTATACGCCTTACAAAAGATCGCAATATATTCATACTTATCTGGTGACCAGAATATGCAAATGCAAAACCATGCCAGAACACATAATTAATTTGTGGCAACCATTTATCAAACACGCAAATTGTATTTGCATATATCCATATGCAATCGTTGTGACAATTGTCAAAGGATTATTTTTGCCAATTCTCATTCATTTTATGTTATTTGTTGGTAAGTGCGTAAGTGCAAAAATGGCAAAGACTAGTCTTATAATGTGATACTAATGGAAACATCAGCCCATTTGTGAATGGCTTGATTAAATCTTCATATCATTTTCTTGTATTAAAATAGATCAATACCAATACATTTCAAGAAACATTCAGATACATTCTTTCTTTGATTATAAAGTTTTTACTATTTGTCTTACGACCGTGATTATTTTAGAAATTGACACATACTTATTATTTATTCCTTTTATAAAGAAACACATAACGCACCTGGATGAATTATATTCATTAATAATTTAGAATCGATGTGTGTTTATTATAAAGAAAACTGATCGAACCCTTGAAGCACATTATGGCTGGACTTATTTCAGCATATTGTATTCAATTTGTTTTACACTTCTTATTAACTAAATTAACATGGTTCATATTTTCTTCGATGAATGCGTTTGTCGTTAACCTGTTAAACTTATTGACAGAGACCGTTCATGAGATTTAATTACTTATGAGAACATTATTTATGTTTCACCGATGTGAAGCAAGCTTGAACTATTTTCTGAAGGCGTATGCTATTTTTGTCAGTTTTGCTATTATAATTAAAGGGACCTGTTCACGTTTTGGTAAATTGACACAATGGAAACAAATGGTTTTAGATCTGCAAATTTTCGTTGTAGTTATGATATTTGCAAGGAAACAGTAATACTGAACTTAAAACATCCTCTAAAATATCAATTATATGCATCTTTTGATGATTGAAAAACCTGAAAATTATAAAGCGTTACAAACGCGAAACGTTTGAATAATTTGGAAAGTTCAGTTCTTATCGTTATATTTTGTGACATTACGAGGATTTCTAATATTTCTCCAAGGGTCAGTGGTTCAAGCCCAGGTGTGGATTCCTTTTTTTTCGTTTTATTCTTGTTTTATACTGGGGCTATTTAGTTCCGATGCTTACATTTATCAATTTAAAGCATATAATGACAAACTTCAAAACATGCCAAAATCTGTGAACAATTCCCTTTAATATAAATGCGTGTTCGTGTTCATGTTAGTTGGGTGCTATAGATGCGTATTATTAGCCTACGTACATTAATTCAGCTAAATACCAATAGGGCACACTATAAACATCATTCACACAGTCTAAAATGCACATCAAGTTCATGAAACCCATGTTTGTCTCTACACAGCATTTTGCGGGTACAAAAGTGTCAAGCGTATAACATTTGAAACAATTGGAAATCTAGCCAATTTAATTCTGGAAATAAACAATAATGTTAATACACACCTAAGTTGTTATTATTGTTTCTGCAAATAAGACAGCCGTAAAAGTGCGAATGTAGAATAGGTTCTTGTAATATGGTAATTTAATCAAGAGAACGAACATGTCGTTTCTTCTCTATGGTAGCCACATTTTTAACCTAATATTTCGGGAGCGCTCGAAACGATATACGCTTAAACTATTTATTAAATGTTATTTCTTTCTTGTCATTGATATACTCCTAATGTAAGTTTTAAATGTTTATCTTAAATGTCTGGTTTAAACATATGTAATTCAAACAAGTATTAACATTGTAGAGAACGGAACAGACTAGTTAATTTTGAGTATGTAAAGCTTATCGTCATTAACATACATATACAATAACAACATGCTTGTAAAGTACATACAATACTTACATCATTTTAAGGAACGGTTAATTCAAATAAACATAAAATAAATATTTTTCGTAAGAATGTCACATGGATGAGGTGAATACATAGTTTAGTTCAAACCTATTTATTTTAGCTCGATTGCATTTAAAGTACTTACTACTTATTTCCTGGGCGAAAAGAACGCTCCGACAGTGGGGATCGAACCCGTGACCTCCCGGTCGCTAGGACGACACCATATGCAATACGCCACGGCGACCCACACAGTAGTGACTACACAATGCCATACACACAGTTTAATAATTGAAACAATTATTACATTATTCTGAACTTATTTTCTTTGTGAAAATGTATCTTTTTACACTACATAGATATTACATTTTCTCTTATTTTAAAGCATTTTAAACTAAACATGGCTAGCTTTCTCAACACAGTTATGTTTGAACTGTTAATACGTTTAATAAACTGGAACATATTTGGACGGGTTCTATACTATTTCGGAATAATGCATTCATAACATCAGAATAATAAGGACATTTAAGAACAAAGCGATATTTATCCACAACATATACGTTATTGTGTATATTGTAAATACATACACACAGCATTTTATAACAAACATGTGTTTGGACAGGATTACAACGAAGGACAGGATTTTTCATATGGTTCTTTTCTTGAAGATGTCCAATTAACATTTTGGTTTTTAGTTAACCGGCAGAAGCAAATTATGTCTTGATAATAAGGAACATTTAAGTAGAGCATATTCATATCAATTTGAATAAGAATTGGATTACTTGTATGCATGTACACAATACATAAAAACGAAGTGATGATTATATTGATATTTACAAATATACTGACGATTTTAATAAAATAAAAGTAACTATATTGTAGGTGACCAGTAATGAATTAGCAAAGCTCGGAATATATCATAATTTAAAAGCAAACCGGGCATTGAATCCAACTGTTAATCTAAACTATATTTGGAATCGAAATCTAATCAAATAGAGTAAAGGCTAAATGATTGCTCGCCACATGTTTAGATAGCTTTAATGGGCACACGCTTAATCACATTCTTTCTTTGTTCAATATAATGTTAACTGCGTGAACGTTGATGCCATTAAATCTTGGTTTAGTCTTTCACGTCAGTCCCAATTGCTTATACCAAAACAAACCCATAAAATCCCGTTTCATTCTCAGACATCATACAAGTGCCTATTCCCAGAGTCCCACCAATCCATAATGCAAATTTATTGCTTGATTGCTTGCGTGTTTTAAAATGACAATCTAGGAGCACAAGCATTATCTCACAATCTCACGATCGTTCAAACATTGTTCTTGGCATATCTTCGGTATTTTTAACAAAAACAATGTAATTTAACTATAGGGGATAAACATTGCATGATTATTACTCATTTTACAAATGATTCAATTGATCTGTATCGGGTTTGCAGGTACAATGTTCACGTGTGCATACATCAGTTAGTGTATGCATCTACATAATGTCCACTGAAATAAAAGGATTTTCCAATAAACACCGGCTTAAATCGCTCAGCGCATATACCAAATCAATAATTGTAAGTTTCGTCTTCAAAAGGTTAATCAAATAGTCGAATCAATAAACGATTATAAAATATGGTTTTGAAAGATAATTGGCATATTTGAAGAGAAGATTATTTATTACTTTGTTATTAAAACGTACGAACACGTTTTACTACTGTATATTAAAGAAAAGGCTTTGGAAAGTGAACATCAAAGTATTTTACACGAATCCAATTATGAAACAACCTACTATGTTTATGAGAATATAATTATGAACACATTTTAAGAAAGAAATATCAAAGTAAATATATTTACCATGCTTCCTAAGTTGGCATGCAATTCAAAACAAAGACTGGTAAATGGGTTGACGTACTGATGAGACGCCACGGAAAATTGACTTTCACCAAAAAATGTGAATAATACGTGCGGAACACATGTTATATAAAGTTTAATAGAATGCATATAACATGTTTATATTGTAGTGTTTCTTAGCTTACAAATGCTTGGGTATAACGTATATAATTAATATACTAAAATACGATTACAAAAAATCCAACATGTATATATTTGTCTTAATCATTCATATTTAATAATCACAATTCGATAAGTAAATGTTTCGCAAAAATATCACAGTAGCAATCTTCTGAGCCAAACACAATCAAATAATATATTCACAGCTTAACAAACGTTTGAGGAACTTTTGCTTTTTTCTTGTGTTTTGTTAGACCTTGAACACAAAGTCGAATCAATGCGAATTATTTCGAGTTTAAACGGCGACTGGCTTCCTAAACATACGATTACTAAATCACCAAAACGGTATATATCGCATATCCGTAATTTTATGTTGCCAAAATATCGGACAATGTTCAATTCGTTAATCTGTAAACATCTCCCGCTCACAGTGATACTCAATTGTAAAAAAATAAGACATTTTGTATCTTATGCAGATGTGTAAATGTGTAAAACGGGGTTTAGAAATTAACCTATAATAAAAAGATCAAAATGAAAAAAAAAGTGTTTTCTATGATCGCTTTTTTTTACATGATTACAAACGACAATTGTGAATTTTAAACTATGATTGAATATGGCGCCTGCAAAACATATGTTAATACGTTGTTTGGGACCACACATTAAGTGTTTAGAAAGAAGGCAAAACGATAATAAATAGGGCACACTTCTTTAGAAACTGTGACCGCTGATTGATATTTGCACAGTCCGCTTTCTACGATAGAAATTGAAGACTCACCTCTCAATTAACACACTCGTGTGGGACATGCATCATAGTCAAGGGACGTTTTACGATGAGAGCTGGTGATAGACAGCGGTGAATCATCCAAAGGTGTATTACGTATGGTAGAAGATAAACGTGAAATAACCAGACAATTTAGGAAACAAGAAATAAATCGTCGATAATTATAGACCATGAGATGACAATAAATTGCGCTTCAACCTCAAGGGGGAGTTTCTTATTATGTTTTATGACAGTACCATTCTTAAGCCTTTCGTTGCTGATTGGCTGCACATGGGAGTTGGAAATTGTTAGTGGAACATTATATTCCAAAGTCAAATGCTTTACAGAAATCACTGTTTGGCTTGTTCGAGCTATTTCTTTCACATGCATTAAAGGATTTAACAAAAAACTTATTAACACACACACATAATTTCTAAGATCAAGGTAAAACGTCAAGGTCATAGGTCGCAAAATAGCATTGTTATGCTTAATTAGGTCTTGTTCCTGCTATATTTTACTCATGTATTAAACTATTTAAACATATTGGCACAAACGTGACCGTATATCTTACGATGTGTTACACACAAAACATATACATTCTTTATACACTTCATGTTAATACTTTAAGTTCAAAGTAAAAGAAAAAGCATTTTAACGCTTGCATAGGGCTTTTCGAGCTAGTTTTTCCTTATTCATTTCAGGAATTCGAAACTAGGCACAAACGTCAGACTGTGTGCCTAAACACAGATACAGACCTTTTAGGTGAAATTCGTACTTGAAGGTCACAGGTGAAAAAATAATATTTTCAATGTTCGAATAGAGCTTGTTCGAGCTTTAAGTTTACAAGTATCAAATGACTTCAACATACCTTTTCACAAATGCCAACCTTTAGCCGACGATGTGTTTCACACATCAAGTAGATAATTGTCTTCAAGGTAAAAGTAACACTTCAAAGTTTGTATCATCAGAGACAACCCTATACTTTTTGATAAAAGGTCAAACTAAAGCACAGTATTACTAAAATACTTTATATGTTTCTACGAGTTATAAACTTCTCAAGAATTGAATGATTTCAAAATAAATGTCCGCATTTTTGTTTTGTTAATGTCCGCACATTTTTACAAAATTGTATATGGAACAGGATTTCACACACGTACCGTACGTCTACATTTAAGACCAAGGTCATATATATTTGAAAAGAGAATTTACGTCAAACAGACTCTGTTGCCCTAGTCTCTAGTTTCTCCATTATCGAATATGGGTTCTAATAAGTAGTAAGTGGTTCTTAATCTGAGAGAGTAAGCCTGTTCTTACATACAATATGGGTTTAGTTGAAAGGTTCGCCACATCCTCAAATAGCATTAGCACATTTAGGAGGAGTACAAGAAAATCGATGCTGATTGTACCGTTGTGCAAATAGGATGTTATTTCTTCTATTTAACTAACCAATACATATGGTTTGTGTGTTGTATGTATTTGAACGAACCTTTATTAGTGTATGTCAATTAAGGTTACATGATTTCATTAATTGCCTGTATATTGTTGTCTGAAAGAATTATTTATAACGTGTTTTGCAAACAATGCTACATGAAATAAAGTATATTCATTAAAATATGTACAATTGTTGTTTACAATTTATCACTTTCTTCGCACTTAGACTGAATTTCAAATGCAATTTCATCATTATTTACATGCATATACGGCTGTAGGTTTGCATGAACGCGTAAGTATGTATAAACTACATTTGTTTGCAGACAGGGGCTCTAGTTGCAAACAAATCACTGTTTGTATTTCGTCTGCCTACAAAGTCCAAATGTATGCATTTAAAAGGATTTTGTTTGTACCATTCGCGAAAAAATGCTTCACCTTTGCTGTTTTCTTCTTCAATATTAACAAATGAGTTTGGTGATTATTTGTATACTTGCTTTATTTTAAGGAGTGAAATATGTCGGCAATCATCAAACTGTTTTGTGAATGAAAGTTAAAACATAGCAACAATAACTTGATCGATAAAATAGTTTCAAGGTAATACTAAAACAATGATTCTACCATTCTCTTCATGTAGTACGCAGTTTAGAAGCCTCATATTACAATGCTTCTTTAAGGTCATTTTAAACACGAAACGCTTAAAAAATCAATTTTGTTCTCCAACATAAATGAACTGTCAAATTCCTAGTCGTCCATTCGATCACTTAAATTGATTTCGATTTTGTTTCCATGTGTGAACAACTGTATTTCAATATAACCTTTTGCTCCAACCGTTATCATTCTTATGATCTTACTTTGTGCTATGTTTGACTTTTGCATAACAAAAACTTTAAGTCTCATACCAACCATAAAGGATATGTAATGTGTTGCCCACTTTAAAATATGTTCGTATTTTTTGTTTTTTTATGTTGTAGTGTTAAGTGTAGGCTTAAATGTAAAGACCTTTATCAGTACTAATTATGTCTCCCATCCATATTTGGTAGGTTCGTCCGTCCTTAAGGCCGTCCTTTGGTCGGCTTCCTCACTCGGGTCACTATTGATGTCAATTCAATATCTTGAGAACTTTTCATTGAATAAACTTCCTATCTCATATTGCGATTGTTCATAATAATAACACAAATTGGTGTACAGTATGTAAAGGGTAAAGGTCACAGGAGTCACTAAATGGGGCTGTATGCGTATAATATACAGTTTGATTACCATCTCTTAGTTAAAGTAAAACGTAGAGAACAATTTAACTAAACGTAATATGTAGAAAACTAATGACAGACATCGCCACGACAATCTAAATCAAGAACCAATATCAATGTAGAACTTCTTGTAATCGTCAACTCGTATTACACATTCAAGGAAATACATAAAGCACATTAGTTAAATGATAAAAAGCTGGTGTCCCCGAGTTGGAGTGGTTAATCCACAGTATTTGGGGGCATTGGATTAACAATAATGTAATAAACATTATAAGGTGAAAAAAGGTCAATACTTTCTTCTTTTGTGCGTACAACATACATTTCTTTTATAGCACATACGGAAGTCTCTGGGGGCATTATTCAATTATTGAAAACAAGTGGAAGTAAGATAAGTGGTGGCAAACTTAACTTAACTGAATTATTTATGAGTTCTACTTTCCGTGTAAAGATCCTCTGATTAACTCTCATGTCTAGAGCATTAGGGACATAACGACACAAGTAACAATACATTATTCATAATGGCCAATTTGTAGGGTAATTCGTTGTTGATCCATTGATAAGCCGACAGTTCTGTCTCTCTAAGCCTTCGTTAGCGACAGTTATTGTATAGGCATTGCGCAACAGATACTCTATTGATTATTCTTTTACCTTTCGTTTCTGTGTTATCCCATCGTTTTTTAGTTTTATCTGATTATGAAATATTCAACATTTGTCGTCATTGTTCTTCTTTGACGTTAATGTCAGATCCAGCAAGGTAATTCATTATTCATGCCTGAAAGCTTTCATAAATTCACTATGTTTGGTTGTTAACGTGGACATCTATTGGTCCGACAGTCTTCATTTTTTACTAGAATAACATTTCTAGTAGTAGTCTGAACCAAGCTTCTGTATAAGATGTTTAATAATATTGATTTCTTTTTATCCGAAACTAAAAACGATATATTTTATCGTTGAACGCCAAGAGTACAAGCGGTGGCAGTAAACAAGTAATACATTAATTATGAGCGCGGTTTCATAGAATTTGGTTTATATAGTTTGACCATTCTACTTATTTACATATGTGTAGACTAGGGATGAGTATGAAATATGTAATTTACCGTTTGTCTTAAATCAAACTTAAGCAGATAGTGACAATATTTTTTCTCTAGAAGTGTACGGATTTTTATAATTGCATTACATCTAGATCATAAATAGTACCGCAATTTGAGTCATATTTCAGATATGAAACATAAACTAAGCATACAAAGATACATAACTTTCAGGTTTTAAATGTTCTAACATATTTAATTGAAATAAAACATGCTGAAACATTGTTTCGTCTGCTCGCTAAATTAGTTTGCACTGATACAATGGCAAATACTTGCAACATTCATTCAACAAATAACAGACGATCAAACTTCGGTTAAAGAAACGATGTTTCATCATCTACCACTTATAACCTATTTAGATGCTAATGTCGCAGATACTGTATGTGCATTGAAACAATTCTCGTCCCATTACTCACAGGTATGCACGTGTACTTGTGTAAGTAACAGCTCGTCATCATTTACCTGTTTATTTTGAGCTTATGGGGATTATTATTACCACATTTGATTTGTAGCCTTTTCCATAGTCGGTTTAGTTCGTGCACGAGTATCATGAGATAAATAAAACATAAAATTAAGTATAAAGTTGGCATATTCTTATATGCAATTTACAGATTCCATGACGACAATTAATGAGTTTGATTACATAGTATTAATATTATGATACCAGTTCCACATTACTTATTCATTGAAGCTGTAAATTGTGTTGATGCATAAAGGTTCGTGTCAGGTTTAATTTGAAGAGCTTAAACATAATTTTACTATTAACATATGCTTACATGTTGCATTATTAAATAAACAGCATTTATCTTTATCTTTTTATGATATTGTAGAGTTGAAATAAATGTCTTCTGAAAATCAACAGCTGCTTTAGAAATATGTGCGCCATTGAATCCCCATATTAAGATAAATGATGCGTTCTCAGACAAAACATGTCTTGATGACCTATATATAATTTGTGTATGAACACAATGCATCATTTTATATTTCTATCCATATTCAATGGTTTATAAATACGCTTGCACTTTTTCAATGTATGTTGCTAACTTCAAGACAAAATGTATACACATTATTCGCAAGCACCTGACATTAATGTTTGATAGTTTTATTGTCAATTCTATGCTGTCATTTATACGGGTTTTGTCACAGAAAAGATAATACAAATGTGTGATAAAAACGTGACTAATACAATGTTGTGTTTTCATTTTTAAGATGAATTTCAAATTTTGTAACAGTTTGACAGATTCGTTTTCTCACAATTATTGTCTTATATTGTCTTAATTTCCCACCAGTTAACTTTAATTCTTTTTATGTGAATCATCGCACATAACTTAACGTTTGTGTCATTATACACAATCTTGAATAAACTTAAACCGTTTTTATAGTGTTAATGTAAAATGCGAACGAGGGAAGATGCTAAAATGCAAAAGCATCTGTCGCTTTTATAGAGGTTTAGGAAAAAGGACTTCTTTGCGAAAACGATGAAATTGCTTGACTTTACCACTTTTGCATGTGGCTTAAAACATTAATGTCCTTTTTCAATGCATACATTTATCTGTTTACAGATAAAACTGGTTCAACGAAATATTTTTGTGTAAATATGAGAATTCTTTTTTGTTTTCATTTATTTAACAATGTTTGACTTTACATAAACATCATTTCCATTTGCACACATAACACATAGGTAATTTAACATATAACATATATGGAAAATTTTGAAAAAAATATGTTCAATACATAATAAATAAGTTATTGAGTCAGTTATTGTTATTACTTCGTGGTTGACGTTTTAAAACATAAACACATTCAAATTGTTGAGAGCATAGGCACATATATAAAAGTAAATATTTACTACAAAAGAATATCCTAAGTTCTGTAGGTTGAACACTATTGTATGAAGTGAATCCATTTTTTTATTATTTGTTTCATATTTGTTTTTAATAAGGACATTTTCTGCTTCTGTCTGTATTTTTATCTTAAGATAATTAAGAAAAATATTGAAATATAAATGTTTTCATTAAAATTAGTATAAAATTCAGAACATTATTGTATACTTTTTTGTCGATAAAGCCATGAAAGGCCATTTCTATGCTTAATTTTATTTCAATTTTCACGTCTTTCAGAAAGTGTTGCAGTTTGGTCTATAATTCTTTAATGTAATTGCATTTCCAAAATAAATATGAGAATTCTGTAAGAGTCATTTTGCCGTTACGCTAGAGCCTTATATAGTTAGGCTACGAATGTCTCGTATATGTATAATAGAACTTCTGGTGTAAGTTCCTCGTGCCTCTGGAAGCATTTTGTAGGGCCATTACTATTCAAAGACAATAAACATAAGGCCCAATAAGACCAATTATAGTTTGCAAATGTATTAAAGATTCCAATTACGCTCGCTCTGTTGCAACACATACAATTAACTTGCGATTACATTTAGTACAAGGGAGGGATGTCTCAACAATTGCAGAAAAACACGTTTTCTTCTTTCATGTCATACTATGTCAAAGTTATCTGCGTTCATTCAATTACAGTTACCCAATTCGATCTCCTTAATACCAGTTAATTGTTCGCATAACGTTCTGGCTTCACACATGCATGACATTTAAAATTCCCTAGTCGACTTTCACTTCAGCGCTTTTGCTAATTGAATACATCGTGTCAGAATTATATGTTTCCGTGACCTACTTACCTTAGCTAATTGTTAAAGTCGACGTAATCAAGGTGTCCAATTGAAAAAATCTCAGTGTAGTCATCTCATAAAATTTGCTAATGCTAGTGATACATTTGATTTGTTTTAAAATGAAAATTTTCTGATCGTGTACTCACACACTCGGACTAAAAACGACCATTGTGAACACGTTGTATCTTGAACACATTTCACAATACGTTATTGCATGTGTTACCAGAACTAAGTATGATAATCATGCACAAAATGAAGTTGAATCAGCACGAGAAAAATATTATGGTCACTTAGAGGTTCTTTATTAAATTAGCCATCGGAAAAAAATACATGTAAAACACAAACACAGAATTATAAAACTAGTATCATAGACAAAGAATGCGCAATATAAAGCATGGCATTTTTGAAAAACCTATTTAAGGAAAAATGTGACATTTAACGATTATTTTAACTGTCATACAGACAATGGAGTCCTTTCTTTCATGATGACAAAATACGTACTAATACTAAGGTTTAATATATGTCTTTTTTGTTAAGGCTCAATTTGTGCTTTGATGTCACCAAAGTTTCACTGGATGTAACATACGTATCTCTATAACAAATATATTCGTTTATTTATTTAATTTACAAACTCGCACTGAATAAAAGGACTGTTAGAGAAGCCATTGAGGCTTTTGACATGTTTATACATGTATTGATTTTATACTCGTATTGATGTATTGTGTAATGTGTGCTACGGCTTTGACAAAAAATAGCCCAAATAATACATTTAGTTTAATCTCAATAGTGTGTAATAAACATTAATTATAATTACATTCAGTTTAGGTTTATTATATAATTTGGTTGATTTTGATTATTTCATTGGGGTTTTAATATTACTGTGTTTGATTTCGAGTATTTCTGAAAACGAAGATGAAAATGCATATGTACGGCAATGTTCGCCGTTTAGGGTTTCTTAGCTTTGATGCATAAACTTCTCTTAATTCAACGCTGAAGATATTTTTTTCTCACCTCGTCAACGGTTTGTGTATTATGTTGATTATATACTATACGTATAACTGTGATGCCATCTTAAGTTTCAAAGCAACAATTAGTGTCGTCAACACCATACATTTTTTGTGTTTGTGGTTAAATAATTGCAGGCTAGAGATTAAAAATATTAGTTGGATGACTTTAAAGGAAGACTTTTAATTAAGATATTATATAATTATAAACCGTGGATGCTGAAACAGATGTTGGTATTAACAAGCGTTTTGAAAAGTGTGCTGGAACCACTGATATTAAGCAAAGTTTTGTTATCCGCACCAATTTATGCTTCTTTTGCATAGCTGCTAACTATTTTAACATTTTTTTGGATTTTTTTTTTATTGCAATAACTGAAAAAATATTGTGTTTTTATCCTCCGTGATTGATGTGCATATGTGTTTTTGTCCGCCTCATCAAAAGCGTCTAAGGCATCTTTAGGAAGCTTAAGGTCAAATATTCATTGATATTTTTTTTTTCCATTTTTAAACATTTAACAACAATTCATGTCGTATACCTTGTGGTAATTGGTTACGCTAATAACAGATTGTGTGTGTTAACAATCATGAAATACCCTAATTTTTCCCGAGCCTTATTCATTTGTTTTGTATTCCGTTTTGAGTGTTCGTTCATATTTGCTACCATCGCACATATTATCTAAATATTATCAAGATTGGAACTATATCTATCATCGAGTATCCTTATTGAAGAGGGAAATATCGCATATGGCATACCAAATGTTTTATGAAAAATGGTTGATCGACATGTCTTCCCATTTTGTTGGTGATGAAAGTCAAAAAATTTGTTTCCGCCTTACTACACAGCCAATTACCTGTACGAATTATTGTACTTAAAACGTTTACACCGCCATTAATATTAGATGTTTGCCAAGGCAGTGAACAAAACATTGTCTTGTAAAAAATATACGTACATTTACATTATCATACTACATGAAGAAACGCTATGACGGGTAAAATATTTGAGTGTGCATGATATATTTATATGTCACATATCAGCGTCGATAAATCCATATTTAAATACCACATTGTGCATTTCCTAAGCTGTAAATTGAATGCGAATTAATTTTCTCGTTGTGTAAATAAACTCTTATACGCCTTACAAAAGATCGCAATATTATACTTATCTGGTGACCAGAATATGCATATGCAAACCATGCCAGAACACGTAACGAATGTGTATCAACCATATAATTATCATTCACGCAAATTGTATTTGCATATGTCCATATGCAATCGTTGTGACAATTGTCAAAGGAAATTATTTGCCCATTTTCATTCATTTCATGTTAATTGTTCCTTGCGTAAGTGCAACAATGGCAAATGCTAGTCTTATAATGTGAAAATAATAATGGAAACATCATCCCACTTTTAAACGGATCATTTAAATTTTCATATCATTGTCTTGTATTTAAATAGATCAATACCAATACATTTCAAGGAACATTCTAGATACATTCTTTCGTTGATTATCCAGTTTAACTGTTTGTCTTACGACCGTGATTATTTTTGGAACTGACACGTTATTATAGTTTATTCCATTTATACAGAAATACTTAACGCACCTGGATGCATTAAATGCATTAACAATTTATAATTGTTGTGTGTTATTTATAAAGGAAACTGATCGAACCCTTGAAACACATAATGGGTGAACTAATTTCAGCATATTTTGTTTTAAATTCTTTTTTACACTTCTTATTAACTAAATCAACATGTTTAATATTTTTTTCCTCGATGAATGCGCTTTGTCATTAACTTGTTTAAAGGGACCTTTTCACCTTTTTGGCATGTATTAAAGTTTGTCATTAAACGCTTTCAATTGATAAATGTAAACATTGAAACTAAAAAGCTCCAGTCAAAGAAACAAGAATAAAATTAAATAAAGAAAACAAGTAATCCGCAACTGGACTCGAACCACTGACCCCTGGAGTAAAAGTCTTACGCTTAGACCACAGGGCCATCCATGCTCATTCAGTGAGTGGTGTATTTTATACTTTATATAAGCAATCCTCGTATTGTCACAAAATATAACGATAACAACAGAACTCTCCAAATTATTCAATCGTTTTGCGTTGCAACGGTGTATAATTTTCATATTTTTAAATCGTCAAAAGATTCATATAATGGATATTTTAGAGAATGATAAATGTTCAGTATTACTGTTTCCTCACAAATAATATAACTACAACGAAAATTTGCGAATCTGAACATTTGTTTTCTATTGTGTCAAATTACCAAAACGTGAAAAGGTCCCTTTAAATTATTGACAGAGACCTTTCATAAGATTTAATTACTAATGAGAACACTAATTATGTTTCATCGATGTAAAGTAGGCCTGAACTATTTTCTGAAGACCTATGCTATTTTTTTTTCCAGTATTGCTATTATAATTAATATAAGTGCTTGTCCGTGTTCATGTTATTTAGGTGCTATAGATGCGTATTTATAGCCTACTAACATTAATTCAGGTATATACCAAAAGTGCACACTATAAACACCTTTTAAATACCAACAGCATTTAGGTTATGTCTCAAATGCGTTTCTTGGATAACATATTTTAAAGTATGATATTATGCAGTCTAAAATTCACATCAAGTTCATAAAACCCATGTTTGTGTCTATACAGCATTTTGTGGATACAAAAGTGTCAAGCGTATAACATTTAAAATACTTGGAAATCTAGGCATAGCATTCTGGAAATAAACAATAAGGTAAGTACACACCTAAGTTGTTATATTTGTTTCTGCAAATAAGTAAGTCGGGAAAGAGCAAATGTAGAAAGGTCCTTGTAATATGGCAATTTAATAAAACAGAACGAACACACTTGCTGTTTCTTTACTATTGGTACTAATGGTTATCACTTTGTTTAACCTTACATTTCGGGGGCGCTCAAATTTATATACGCTTGAACTATTTATTAAATGTTATTTCTTTCTTGTTATTGATATACTTCTAATGTAAGTTTTAAATGTTTATCTTAAATTTCTGGTTTAAACATATTTAATTCAAACAAGTATAAACATTGTACAGAACGGAACAGAAGTTATTTTGAGCATGTTAAGCTAATCGTCATGAAAATACATATATAATAAACAACACGCCTGTGTTTTAAATACACAACTTACATGTTTTAAATACCGGTTAATTTAAATAAACATTAAATAAATATTTTTCATGAGAATGTCACATGGATGAGGTTAATACATAGTTTAGTTAACACCTTTTTATTTGAGCTGGATTGCATTTAAAGTACTTACTACCTATTTGCAACGTTCTCGAGTCCGTTTCCTGGGCCCAGAACCAGTACTTGGTGTCTTTGGGGGAGAACTAAAAAAACGGTCTCACAGTGGGGATAGAACCAGTGACCTCCAAGCCGCTAGGCGGACACCATATTCATTACATCCCGGCGACCCACATAGTAGTGACTACACAATGTTATGCACACAGTTTAATAAGTGAAACAGTTAATACATTATACTGAACTTATTTTCTCTGTGAAAATGTATCATATTTCACACTACATATATATATATTATATATAAATTTATAGGGCATTTTCTCTTATTTTAAAGCATTTTAAACTAAGCATGGCTAGCTTTGTTTGAACTGTAAATAAGTTCAATCAACTGGAACATATGAGGACGGGTTCTATGATATTTTGGAATAAAGCATTCTGTGCAGTCCGCACAGGCTAATCAAGGACGAAAATTTTCGCTTTTATGAAATTTTTCGTTCAAATGATGTCTCTTCTTAGCAAAAATCCAGTTTAGGCGGAAAGTGTCGTCCCGGATTAGCCTGTACGGACTGCACAGGCTAAACTGGGATGACACTTTACGCACAAGCATTTTGCCCAGTTTTCTCAGAACACGCCACATTTAAGAACAAAGTGAAATTCATCCTCAAAACATACTATACCGTGTATATTGTAGAAACATACACACAACATTTTATAACGAACATTTGGTTGAACAGGATTAGAACGAAAGACAGAATGTTTCACATATGGTTCTTCTCTTGAACGCAAAAATACAGTGTCATGATGTCAAATAAACATATTGATTTATAGTTAACCGTTAAAAGCACATTATGTTGTGATAATAATAAGAAATATTTAAGTGAAGCATTTTTTATAAATTGGAATAAGAATAGTATAATTTGTAAGGATGTACAAAAGAAAAAAAAACGAAGTGAGGAGTATATCGATATTTAAAAATAGACTGACTTGTTAATGTCTAAAAGAAAATAGTTACTATGTTCAAAGTGACGAGTGAAGAATTCGCATAGCTCGGTATGCATCATTAATTAAATGCAACCCGGGCATTGAATCTAACTTCAAGTCTAAATTGTAGTTCAACTCGAAATCTAATCGAATAGAGTAATGACATAATGATTGCTCAACATATTGTTAAATAGCTTTACTTGTGACACGCTTAACTTATCAGATTCTATCTTGGTTAAATATACTGTTATTCACGTTCATGCCATTACATCTTGGTTCAGTCTTTCAGGTCAGTCCCAATTCCTTACACAAAAAACAAACATAAATTCGCGTTTTATTCTCAGATATCATACACGTTCCTATTCCCAGAATTTCACCAATCAATCATGCAAATTTATTGCTTGATTGTGTATTTTGACATAACAGCCTAGGTGTCAGCCTTATCTCGCAATCTTATAACTGTTCTTGGCATATCTGCTTGCTTTGTCACTAAACATATAATTGAACTATATTGGATAACAATTGCATGAATATAACTCATTTTAGAAATGATTCTATTGTTCGGCATCACATATAATGTATTGGAAACACAAACACACAATCCCGTTTTATTCTTAGACATCATACAAGTGCCTACTCCCAGAGTTCCACCAATCCATAATTCAAATTTATTGCTTGATTGCATCCGTGTCTGAACATGACAACCTAGGTGCACCAGCCATATCTCGCAATCTTACAATCGTACACGACTGTTCTTTGCATATCTGCTTGTTTTGTTACAAAAACCCTATAATTGAACTATATGGTATAAATTTGCATGGATATAATTCATTTTACAAATGATTCAATTGGTCTGTATCGGGTTGGCAGGTACATTGTTCACATGTGAATGTGTTGCATACATCAGTCAGTCAAATGCATTTACATAAATGTTTACATAAAACCAAAACTCACCAATAAAGTCCCGTTTCATTCTCAGACATCATAAAAGTGCCTTCTCCCAGAGTTCCACTTATCCATAATGCAGATGAATTGCTTGATTGTTTCCATGTCTTGACATTACAATCTAGGTGCCAGTCATATCTCGCAATCTTACAATCGGGTTGGAAGGAACATTGTTCACGTGTGCAAACATCAGTTAGTCCAATGAATCTACATAATGTCCACTGAAATAAAAGGATTTTCCAATAAATACTATCTTAAATCCGCTCTTAGATTCATGTGCTCTGTGCATATTTCAAATCAATAATTGTAATTTTTCCCGTCAAATGGTTTAGAAAATAGTCGAATCAATAAACGATTATTAAATATGGGGTTTAAAGGTAATTGGCGCATTTGAAGAGAAGATTATATATTACTTTGTTATTAAAGGTTTTGAACAAGTTTTACTAGTGTAAATTAAAGAAAAGGCTTTGGTCAGTGAATATCAAAGTATTTTACACATATACAGTTATGAAACAACCTAATATGTCTATGTGAATCTAATGACGACAATAGTTTAAGAGACAATAATCAAAGTAAATAGATTAACCATTTTTCTTAACTTGGCATGCTATTAAAAACAAGGACTGTTCAAAAGGTCGACGGACCTACAAGACGCCACGGAAAATTGACTCTCACCATCACATGTAAATAACACGTTCAAAACACATATTAGACAACATCAAAACAATTCTTATTTCATGTTTATATTGAAGTGTTACTTTGTTTGCAAATGCTTTGTTAAAGAGTACATAATTAATATAATAAAATACGATTACACAAATGCTACATGAACGCACCTTTATAGTTGTATAAATCATATATATTTAATAATCGCAATTCGATAAGTAAATATTTTCATAAAAATATCACAGTAGCAATGTTCGGAGCCGTGTATACAAAAAATCAAATGAATATATTCACAACTAATCAAACTGTTTGAGAAACTTTCGTGCTTCTTTCTTGTGTGTTTTTAGACAGTGAACACATAGGCGAAGCAATGCGAATTATTCCGAGTTTAAACGGAGACTGGCCACCGACGATTATTCAATCACCAAAACGGTATTTATCGCATATCCGTAATTTTATGTTGCCTTTTTACGTACAATAAATTGGACAATTTTCAATTCGTAACTCTCTATACATCCTAGCTCACAGAGATACTCAAAAGTAAGAATAAAATTGAAGACATTTTATCTTCAATATTTTTTGTAAGCATAAGATTTGTAAATGTGTCAAACGGGGTTTAGAAATTAACCTATTGAAAGATCCAAAGGAAAAAAAATGTGTTTTCTTAAATCGCTATCGAAACTGACTACAAACGACAATTGAGAATTTTAAACTATGATTGGATAGGGCGCCTGAAAAACATGCGAACAGACTTTTGCGTTACATATTTCCAATCATGGCCTTCAGAAGAACGTAAATACTTTGTTTGGGACCACAAATTAGAAAGAAGGAAAAGGATAACAAATATGGCACACTTCTTTAGAAACTTTGACTGCTTATTGATAATAACACAGTCCGCTTTCTAAGATAGAACATTGAAGACTCACTTCTCAATTAGCACACTCGTGTGCGACATTTATCATAGTCCAAGGACGTTTTACGATGAGAGCTGGTGATAGACAGCGGTGAATTATCCAAAAGTTTATTACGTATAGAAGTAGATAAACGTAAAATAAGCAGACAATTAAGGAAACAAGAAATAAATCGTCGATGATTATAGACCATGCGATGACAATAAATTGCGCTTCCACCTCATGGGGGGATTTTTTATTATGTTTTATGACATAACCAGGCTTAAGCTTTTCGTTGCCGATTAGCTGCACAAGGGAGTTGGAAATGTTCAGAGAAACATTATATTTCAAAGTCAAATGTTTTACAGAAATCACTGTATGGCTTGTTCGAGCTATTTCTCTAACATGCANCACACACACACACACACACACACGCACACTATTGCTAAGATCAAGGTCAAACTTCAAGGTCATAGGTCGCAATTTTTTATGCTAAATTAGGTATATTTGTATCATGTTTTAAACTATTAAAACATATTGGCACAAACGTGACTGTATATCTTACAATATGTTACACACATAAAGGTAAAGTTAATACTTCAAGTTCAAAGGTAAAAAATAGAATTTTAACGCTTGCATAGGGCTTCTTCGGGCAAGTCTTTCATTATTCATTAAAGGAATTCGAAACTGGGCACTCATGTCGGACTGTGTGCTACAAAACAGATACATACCTAAAGGTAAAGTTCGTATTCGAAGGTCACAGGTTAAAAAATATCATTTCGATGTTCCAATAGAGCTTTTTCGAGCTTTAGGTTTACATGTATCAAATGACTTCAAAATACCTTTTCACAAATGCAAACTTTTATCTGACGACGTGTTTCACAAAACATTTTCTTAAATCCAACATTTGTTATGCCATCTAGACATTCACAAAAACCCGCGTGCAAATAAATGGTCACACTACAAATGATGAACTTAAGACAAGTATGCACATATTAATACACTGAGTTGTAGTTTTGCTATTCTTTTTTATAAATTGTCCCGTATTCCTGGTTGCTTTAACATATAAGCCTTCCAGAGTAGTAGCGCCCATTCGTTTGAGAGATTATTAACGAAGGTTAACGACTCAATATATGGCGATATTTTTAACTTAACTTAGGCTTGTCACCGCTATAGTGAAAACCCAGGTCAAAATATGTAGCAAACACAGTTATAATGTAAATCCCGAACCAATATCAATGTAGACATTCTTGTTATCGTTAGATCGAATTGTGCAATCAAGGAAATACATTAAAAAAAACTTAAATGATAAAAGCTGGTGTCCCCGATTAAAAGCGGTAAATCCACAGTATTTGGGGGCATTGGAATAACAGTAATGGTATAAACATTATAAGGTAAAAAATGCCATCACTTTTGCATTTTTTTCGTATGCCATACATTTCTTTTGCATTGCACATACGGAGGGCTCTGGAGCTTTATTCCATTTTTGAAAACTATTGTTAGTAAGATTAGTGTTCGAAACCTTAACTCAACTGAATTATTAATGAGTTCTACTTTCTGTGTAAAGATCCTCTGAATTACTCTCATGTCTAGAGCATTAGGGACAAAACGACACAAGTAACGTTACATTATTCATAATGGCCAATTTGCAGGGAATTCGTTGTTGATCCATTGATAAACGGACAGTTTTGTTTTGTTAAGCCTTCGTTAGCAAAAGTTATTTCATGGGCGATGTGCGAAAGATATTCTTTTGATTCTTCTTTTACCTTTGGTTTCTGTGTTATCCCATCGTTTTTTTAAATCGTCTTATTATGAAGCATGCAACATTTGTCGTCATTGCTCTTCTTTGACGTAAATGTCAGATTCAGCAAGGTAATACCTTATTCATGTTTGAAAGCTTTCATAAATTCACTATGTTTGGTTGTTAACGTGGACAACTATTGGCCCAATTATCGTCCGAGTCGGTATATTTTTTGTCACGAATCACCTTTCTAAGAATATACTTTGTGCTTCTCTTTATACGAAAATAAAAACGAACTATTGTATGGTGTAATATCAGTAATATTAGAGGTAACAGTTCACAAATGTAATAAATTATAACCGCGTTTTCGTAGAATTGGGTTAATATAGTTTGGCCCATTCTGCTCAATTCATAACATACATTAAGCATAGTGATAAGAATAGTTTATGCTATTTGTCGCTTGTCTTACATACAAGCGCGTATCGCTAAATTCAAGGAAAAAAAGACGAGTGTGCGCATGCGATGAAATTGCTTGACCTTACTAGTGCTTGTGGCTTGTAAAAGTGACGTCCTTTTCAATGCATTCATGGTATTATCGGCTACAGATAAAATCGGTTCATCGAATTATTTTAGAGTTATGTTTGACATTTGCCACTAAAGCCTAATATAGTTAAGCTAAGTAGACCTCTTATATGTATGATTGAATCTTGATGCAAGTAATTCCATACTGACGGCATGTTGTAGTGCCCTCAGGACTCATGGACAATGAACATTCCAGAATTGCTATTATAATTAATATAAGTGCTTGTCCTTGTTTATGTTATTTAGGTGCTATAGATGCGTATTTATAGCCTACTAACTTTAATTCAGGTTTATACCAAAAGTGCACACTATAAACACCATTTAAATACCAACAGCATTTAGGTTATGTCTCGAATGCGTTTGTTGGATTACATATTTTTAAGTTTGATATTATGCAGTCTAAAATGCACACCAAGTTCATGAAACCCATGTTTGTGTCTACGCAGCATTTTGCGGATACAAAAGTGTCGAGCGTATAACATTTGAAACAATTGGAAATCTAGGCAATTGAATTCTGGAAATTAACAATTAGGTTAATACACACCTAAGTTGTTCTATTTGCTTCTGCAAATAAGACAGTCTGGACAGTGCAAATGTAGAAAAGGTTCTTGTAATATGGTAATTTAATCAACTAGAGCGAACACACTTGCCGTTTCTTAACCTTACATTTCGGGAGCGCTCGAAACGATATACGCTTGAACAATGAGTTAAATGTAATTTCTTTGTTGTTATTGATATAAATAATGTAAGTTTTAAATGCTAATCTTAGATTTCTGGTTTAAACATATTTAATCTTAACACGTATAAAAATTGTACAGAACAGAACAGAATAGTTTAGTTTAAACCTATCTATTTTAGCTCGATTGCATATAAAGTACTTACTACTGATTCGCAATGCTCTCGAGTCGGTTTCCTGGTCGGTTTCTTTGGGGGAACGCTCCCACAGTGTGGATCGAACCCATGACCTCCCGGTCACTAGGCGGACACTATATCCATTACACAACGGCGAGATACATAGTGTGGACTACCAATGCCATGCGCACAATTTAATAATTGAAACAATTATTACATTATTCTTATTTCTTTGTGAAAATGTGTCATTTTTTACACTACATATATATTATATTTTCTCGTATTTTAAAGCATTTTAAACTAAACATGACTACCTTTCTTAACACAAATTTGTTTGAACGGTTAATAAGTTCAATAAACTGGAGCATTTTTGGACGGGTTCTATACTATTTTGGAAAAATCCATTCATAACATCAGGAATTTCAGAACAAAGTGAAATTCATCCTCAAACCATACTATACCATGTATATTGTAGAAACATAAACACAACATATATTTGAACAGGATTAAAACGAAAGGCATGATTTTTCATATTGCTCTTCTGTTTAAGATGTGCAATGAAATTTTGTTTTTAAGTTAACCGGCAGAAGCAAATTATGTCGTGATCATAATAAGGAACTTTTAAGTAGTGCACATTCATATAAATTGATATAAGAATTGCATAATTTGTATGCATGTGTACACGAAAGAAAAAAAGCGTACTGACGATAATTTTGATATTTAACAATATACTGACGTTTTAATGACTAAAATATAGTTACAATGTTTTAAATGACGAGTTAAGAATTTGAATCATAAATTGAATGCACACCGGGCATTGAATCGAACTGTAAATCTTATTATATTTAGACTCGAAATCTAATCGAATAGAGTAGTGGCTTTATTATTGCTCGCCACATTGTTAGATAGCTTTAATTGTGATACGCGTAACTTATCGCCTTTTTTCTTTGTTCAATATACGTGTAACCGCTTAAACATTTATGCCATTGAATCTTGGTTTAGTCTTTCAGGTCAATCCCCATTGATACACCGAAACAACCCTATACACTCCCGTTTTATTCTCAGACATCATAAAAATGCTAACTCTTATAAAGTACCACCAATCCATAATGCAAATTTATTGCTTGATTGATTCCGTGTCTGAACATGACAATCTAGGTGCCAGCCATATCTCACAATCTTACGACCGTACACGATTGAAAATGAGCACTGGCTAAAATCATCTCTTAGAGTCATGTCCTAAGTGCATATATCATGGTCGAAGAGGCATTTCGAAATAACGTTTGATACCACGATCTGACAAAGTCTTGAGTGCACAACTCCCAGGTGAACAGTCAATTGGGAGCAATACTATGCTTTCAAACGCAAACTTTTATATTAAGTGTATTCCTATTCATGTTTTCATTCTCTATCATTCTTGTTAGGCATCGGAAGCCACATTTTCTTTGTTTATATTTGTATCTTAAGCATCAATTGTCATGTTATATCTCAACTCCTTCAGAGTTCCACCAATCCTATTCATTGCTTGATTGCTTCCGTGTCTGAACCCGACAATTACTGTGCATCTACTAAATCTCGCAATTTAACGATCGTACACAACCGATCATGGTATATCTGCTGTCTTTGTCACAAAACAATATAACTGAACTATATGGTATAACAATTGCATGGATTAAACTCATTGTACAAATGATTCCATTGATCTGTATCGGGTTGGCAGGTACATTGTTCACGTGTGCATACATCAGTTAGTGAATGCATCTACATAATGTCTACTGAAATAAAAGGATTTTCCAATAAACACAGGCTTAAATTCTCTCATAGATTCATGTGCTCAGTGCATATATCAATCAATAATTGTAAGTTTCGTCTGCAAAAGGTTAATCAAATAGTCGAATCAATAAAGGATCATACAATATGGTTTTGAAAGGTAATTGGCACATTTGACGAGAAGATTATATATAACTGTGTTATTAAAAGCTATGCACAAGTTTTACTACTGTTAATTTAGGGAAAGACTTTGGCCAGTGAACATCAAAGTATTTTTCACGAATCCAATTATGAAATAACCTAATATATTTATGGGAATATAATTATGAACACATTTTAAAAGATAATAATCAAAGTAAATATATTTACCATTCTTCCTATATTGGCATGCTATTCAAAACAAGGACTGGTAAAAGGGTTGTCGAACTGACAAGGCGCAACGGGCAATTCACCATAAAATGTAAATAATACGTTCGGAACACATTTTAGATAACATCAAATAGAAGTCTTATTTCATGTTAATATTGCAGAGTACATAATTAATAATTACAAAAATGCTACATGTACGCACGTTTATATTTGTTTTAATCATTATCTAATAATCGCAATTCGAGAAGTTAATGTTTTCACAAAATATATCACAGTAGCAATCGTTTTTAGCCGTGTATACAAAAAATCCAAATGAATACATTTTCAGCTGAACACACGGTTTGAGGAACTTTTGCGTTTTTTGTGTCTTGTGAATACAAAGGTGAAGCAATGCGAATTATTTAAAGTTTAAACATAGACTGGCCTCCTAAACCGACGGTTATTCAATTACCAAAACGGTATTTATCGCATATTCGTTATTTTATGATGCCTTTTTACTTACAAAAAATCGGACAATTTTCAATTCTGTAAACATCTCCCGCTCGATGAGAAACTGAATTGTTAAAATAAAATTGTAGACATTTTGTCTTCAATATTTGTTGTAAGCATAATATGTGTAAATGTGTCAAACGCGGTTTAGAAATTAACACATAATTAAAAGATCAAAATGAAAAATATGTGTTTTCTATGATGGCTATCGAAACTGACCTCAAACGACAATTGTGAATTTTAAACTATGATAGGATAGGGCGCCTGAAAAACATGCGAACCGAATTGTGCGTCTCATATTTCCAATCATGGTTTTCCGAAGAACGTAAATACTTTGTTTGGCACCTTAAATAAAATTGTAAGAAAGAAGTAAAAACGATACTTAATATGGCACACTTCTTTAGAAACTTTGACCGCTATTTGATATTTATACAGTCCGCTTTCTACGATAGAACATTGAAGACTCACTTCTCAATTAACACACTCGTGCGCGACATATATCATAGTCCAGGGACGTTTTACGATAAGAGCTGGTGAAACACAGTGGTGATGATCCGAAATTATATTACGTATGAAAGAAGATAAACGTGAAATAACCAGACATTTTAGGAAACAAAAAATAACTCGTCAATGATTATAGACCATGAGATGACAATAAATTGCGCTTCCACCTTAAGGGGAAATTTTTGATTATGTTTTATGACAGTATCAGGCTAAAGCTTTTCGTTGCCGATTACCTGCACTTTGGAGCTGGAATTTTTCAGGGAAACATTATATTTTTAATTCAAATGTTTTACAGAAATCACTGTATGGCTTGTTTGAGCTATTTCTTTAACATGCATCGAGGGATTTCAAAATGACCTGGCACAAAAATATATAAGGCAATATTAACACTGACAAACTATTTCTCAGATCAAGGTCAAACTTCAAGGTCATAGGTCGCAAAATAGCATTTTTATGCTAAATTAGGTATATTTTCATTATGTTTTAAACTATTTAAACATATTGGCACAAACGTCACTGTATATCTTTCAATATGTTACCCCCAAAACATAGGCATCCTTTATAAAGTTCAAGTAAATACCTCAAGTTCAAAGGTAAACGAGAGCGCCGATGGCGTAGAAAGCATAGTTGCAAGATACAGGGAAGTTGCTACTTAAGTAAATGTTAAGGGAACAGTTGACTGAATGAAAAACTAAAAGGCTATTAAGAAGAAAAGTTATTTTTAAGATTATTTACAAATGAATGAAACAGGAAGTGATGAAATATTGCAAATCTTCCTATAACAATCGGAAAATCAGGAACATGCATTAAGTGAGCCTGGTATTTTCCGAGAAAGTAAATGCCCGGATGTAAATGTTATTTCTGGCTGGACGTTTATTTCTGCTGTTGCTTTAATTTGGACAAGAATAGTTTCCTACAGATGTGTCCGTTGTTTGTTTAATGAAAAGATTAAGTAACTCATAACAATTACATGCTCCTTAGAGATAT